>MU186773.1:0-32291 GCA_016904865.1 Pissodes strobi | reverse complement strand
GGGGGGGGGGGGGGGGGGGGGAAGCAAATATTCAATACCTCATAACATTCCCCAGAAAAGAGTGCAAAATTTGAAAAATGGTGTTCAAAATTGTGCAAAAGTAGTTGAACCTACCAGCATCAAAAGATTTCAACTTTTTGACAACACTTTTCTGGGGAAAGTTATGAGGTGTTAAAAATTTATCACAAAATTGGCAAATTTTTAACACCTTATAACTTTCCCCAAAAAAGTGTGCAAAAATTGAAAATAGGTGTGCAAAATTAGTAGAACCTAGCATCATCAAAATTTTTCCACATTTTGACAAACGGGGGGGAAAATTCAAATCTTTAACACCTTATAACTTTCCCCAAAAATGTGTGCAAAATTTGAAAATAAGTGTACAAAATTGTGCAAAATTTGTTGAATCTAGCAGCATCAAATGTTTTCAACATTTTGACAAACGGGGGGGAAAATGCAAATTTTTACCAACTCATAACTTTCCCCAGAAAAGTGTGCAAAATTTGACAATTGGTGTGCAAAATTGGGCAAAATTCGTCCAATCGAGTGGCATCAAAATTTTTCAATTTTGTAACAGACAGGGGGGAACGGTCAAGTTTACCCCCCGTATAAAAACTAGTTCTAGTTTTCCTTGTGTGGGTGTGCAAAATTTTATTTGCGGTGTGCAAAATTATGGTTCATTTATTTTTGAAATTTGTTTAATACGGGGGGCAAACTTGACCGACTCTTATTTAAGTGGTAAAATCGTATTTTTACTGAATTGCTGATGTATTGAATATAAGCTATATGAATAAGCGGAAATAAGTACTTACAGAACTGCTGTATATCTAATTTTTCTGCAAAATATTATAAATTGTAAATAAGTTACGCAATTTAATGATTTTAAACAAATTAATTATGTTAAATAAACGGCCAATTAAAGTAGATCATTTAATTTAAAATTTAATTATATTAAATTTGAATTTTTAAATCTAGTTATCAAATACAACGTTGTTTTAATGTTGTTTGGGACTTGAAAGGAAATTATTTAAGCGGGAAATCTTGTTTTACTGAATAAGCGAAAGTACTTACAAAACATTTCTTCTGTATAATTAATTATTCTGCAAAATATTATAAACAATAAACAAGTCTCTCATTTTAATGATATTAATTAAACGGTTCATTAAGGTTAAACAAATTGATCAGATATGGGAGAAATTTAATATTATTTTAAATAGAAGATTATTAATTTAAAATTTTCATATATTATGAATTATCAAATATCACAAACTTGTTTGAATGATCTTTGGAACTTGAAAGGTAATTATTTAGGCGGTAAAATCTTGATATTATGAGTTGCGAATGTGTCCTGTATAAGCTATGTAAGTTATGACTAAGCAAAAGTACTATTACTTATTTTTTTTTGCAAAATATTATAAATTATAAATAAATTAATTAAACATCCAATTAAAATTAATTAAATATGAGAGCAATTTAATTATTTTAAATAGGTTATTTAATTTAAATATTAATTATATTAAATTTACATTTTCAAGTCTAAATTTGTTTTCAAATACCAAAAAATTGTTTAAATGATCTTTGGGACTTGAAAGGTTATTATTTAAGCGAAGAAATCTTGTTTTTACTAAATTACGATAAGCTATATGTTATGAATAAGCAAAAGTACTATTATCTAATTGTTCTGCATATTATTATAAATTATAAATAAATTCCGCAGTATATTAATTAAACGTTTAATTAAAATTAATCATGTGTGATTAATTTAGTAATATTTTAATTAGATGGTCCATTAAAGTAATATTTAATTTAAAATCTAATTAGGTATGTTAAATTTAAATTTTCAATCCTGAATTTGTTTAAACGTTCTTAGGAACTTCAAAGGCTATTATTTAGGCGACAAAATCTTGTTTTTACTAAATTGCGATTGTGTTCTATAGAAGCTATATAAATGTTATGATCGTTGAACGGGTCGGGGTTTCACGTATTCAGGGAATTTGCATAATATGAAAATATTATTCTGTTTTGTGCGGATGAGGCTTCCCTTCTGGCATGTGGTTCTTAAGCAAACAATTTTTTCCATTAGAAAGGTCACATTTAAAATAGTACATTTAAAAAAAAAATGCGGAAAATGCATTATAAAATAAAATAAAAATCTATTCCCATAAAAATCATAATTTTTAGGAACTCTAAACATCGAAACTCGTTGGTTTCTGTCAAATTTAAGAAATATTAAAGCAACGTTGCCGGATTATGCATAATAAATAACATTTTAGTAAATATCCGAATATGCTTTTTTATAACTTCGTCAGTTTGGGTGATTATACATCACATCTGCAATGCCCTCCGCTTGCCTCGCTCGCTCCGGAAAGAAAACCAACAAAAACTAACCCAAACTAAAATGTTAGGTATTATGCATATTATGGATATTAACTAAAGCAATTAGCAACGTCGCAAAATTCACGCGCAGGCGCTATTAACCTAACATGGTAAATTGTCCATTGGCTAAAAAGGTTGATCGTCGTGTTTCAACTCTTATTTGGAACCATGTTTTTTTATTTGCAGACTTTTCAAGCCATGCTGCATTTTCGCGACGGTTCAGTATGCGCTAGTTTCGAGCGACCAGTAGTTTATTTGAAACGAAACAAAAGTGTAACAACAACTAACGACTGCGGAAAACTACTTTTACTGCCTTTTCAGACCCGGCATTCGTTTAAAGTCCGTCAAAAATCGGACGTGGGAACTCGACGACATTCTAGCGGTTGCCCAACACAACAACGCAGTCGGAACCCAGAGAGAGTGGGGCGCCTCTGGCGGTGAATAACCGAGTTGGTCGGCGGCATCGGACACGATTAAAAAAAAAATCGCATTCCGCGATATTGCGAGGCGGCAAAAGCCACGTGGGTGGGTTCGTTTTAAGAGCGGAAATTCCATAGAACGATGACGCAGATGCGATATCGTGCCACACACAATAAAGCCAGTCAAACGATAAACGAACCGAGCTGTAGTAAACTGGATTAGAAACTTAATTCGCTAGTACGGTAATAAAAGCACAATTAAAAGAGAACATATTTATTATTTATTGTAATAATACAATCTGCGCAATCGTATAAATGAATGCCAGATGTTGTCATTTGCGATTTCTTTTCTTTATCAATTTTTCATCCAGATTTTAGTTTTCTTAAAATTATTGCCATATGCACCGAAAAACTTAGTGGCTTACTCTAATGTCATCAAAAGTCTTCGAAGATTCACCAGTTTTGCTTAATGATGTCATCAGCAGTCGTTTTAAAGAAACTTCGAAGGGACTAGGTGACTAGCATACAACTCTACTCTCAAGCCTTCCTCACAATTTTATAAAAAAAAATTAGGTTTAGATTCTCGTTTTCTCACATTCTATAGTAAAATTATTAATATAAAATATAATGCCTTTTTTCTACTCACTGATGGCATCAAAAGCCTTAGAGAACTTACAGGAGGCCCAACATACGAATACTAATCGAGATTGTGTTGGTAGACTAATGTTTTAGCCCATGATATTGTCACGACCAGTAATCCGTGACGCCACGCCTTGGTTGGCGTGCAGCTTATGTAGCTCAGATTAGGGATCGATCTACGGCAGGTGAGAAGAGATAATAAAGAAGGCACTTCGGTAAAACAATAACAATGTTTATTGGTCAAAGACTTACTCGATTACTAAAACTCGTTTCGGTTGAGGTATGGTTTGAATTGTTTACAAGTCTTGGTACCTGTTTTATGATAAAGATCCTTAAGATCGTTGTTATGTTCTAATTGGGGTGTAAGGGGGTGACGATCAACATCGACTAACATCAAGTCATCCAAATGTCAACCTCACCTGCCCGAGCGATGACTCAGTCATCCGGTGCACCCTGCTAGAAAACCAACGAGGCTCTGGCGACCGAATATTGGCGGTATAACCATAATTATCACAGAACAGGACTAAATCCCTGTTGTTGAGAAAGGCAAGGAGAAACCATCTCAACCATACTTCAACGTAGGCACTTGGAATGTCAGAGGAATGCTCCAAACGGGAAAAGCGTATATCATAGAAAGTGAACTCCAACGATGTAATATACTTATTGCAGGTATATCAGAAACCCATTGGAGAGGAAATTGACATTTTAGCACCTCCATGAAAACAATAGTAGACATGGCGTGGCTTTTGTCTGTCTCCTAATATAAGTAAATATATTATGAAATATGAAGCAGCCAATGACAGGATCCTAACCCTGAGACTCCACGCAAGTCCAATTACAACACTACTTGGACGAGCAAATAGAGAAATGCTGATAGTCATGGGGGACTTTAATGCCAAAATAGGTACCACAAAAGACGACAATCACATTAGAAATATTGTTGGGAAGTACGGCATTGGGCAAAGGAATGACAGAGGTGAACTAATGCTCAACTTCTGCA
Organism: Pissodes strobi; assembly: GCA_016904865.1. NCBI lineage: Eukaryota > Metazoa > Arthropoda > Insecta > Coleoptera > Curculionidae > Pissodes > Pissodes strobi. The sequence goes on along the minus strand of MU186773.1, from coordinate 27,860 downwards.
ATGACAACAATCTTACAACACAGTGCCCCAACAGCATATTAGGCGTTTGCATACATGGCAATATCCGAATGGGAAATACAAAAACCAAATAGATTATATCCTAATACGGGCACGATGGAGAACTTGAATCAGAAATGCAAAGACAAAACCAAGCGCAGATTGCAACAGCGACCATCGTTTGCTTATTGCAAGATTTCAGATAAAATTACAGAAACCACACCAGCGCATGATATATCAATGAAAAGACCTTCCAGGGAAAGCCAAACAACTGAGACTATCTGGGTGGAAACTAAAGATATCATAACCACCGCTGTTAAAGAGACACCAATAAACCTCCCGCCGGAAAAGCGCCAACATTGGATGTCAGATGAGACATTTAAAATAGTCAATGAAAGGCATATACTCAAAAATCACGATATAAACTCGCAGGAATTAAAAACTAAATACACAGAACTCAGCAAACAAATACAAAGATTATGTAGAAGAGATAAAAATACATATTTACAAAACGTATGTAGGTACCGAAGCGCAACATCATTCTGAACACAACACTAGAGGCTTATTCCAATCAGTAAAGCAAATAAGCCGTCAATTCTCTCCAAGATCATGGGTCATAATGAAGGAAAAGACTTGGATGGAGTTTTAGAAACCTGGAGAAATGTTCCAAGATGGAAACTTGAGCAACAGAACTGAGCAAACAGAGGCAATGGATGAACCTTCCTAAAAGCAGAAATAGAAGAAACTTAAACCAAACAAGGCACCAGGCGAGACGGCATCCCAGCAGAAATAATACAAGCCATGAGAGAGGTGTTGACTTTTTCACACCTTGTGCCAAAAAATCTGGTCTACAAAAACATGGCCAGAGGAATGGGTGACATCTATATTTAAGCCTCTGCATAAGAAAGGTGCGAAAAAGGCTGATATCTCTAATCTTACACGCTAGTAAAATAATGGCTCTCCATAATAAATGAAAGATTAAAAACGTATCTAGATTGGCAAATCCCGCCAGAGCAGGCAGGATTGGTCCGCGGTCGTGGTACTAGAAAGCAAATACTAAATCTTCGCCAAATCATTGAAAAATGTCGCGAATACAACAGACTACTATACTTATGCTTTGTTGACTATCGTAAGGCTTTCGATAGCATTAATTGAAATCGGCTCTGGATGGTTCTGAAAGACATGGGAGTATGGGAGTACCGGACCTTGTATCATTTTTAATTCAGAATCTAGACATAACCAGTAACAGTAAAGCAGCCGTAAGAGTCGACAATAAATGATCTAATCTCTGTAAAATAAGAAAAGGAGTCCGTCAAGCATGTATCCTGTCGCCTCTTCTATTTAACATCTATGGAGAACATATTATAAGAAGGGTGACTGAGGGATGGAAGGGCGGAATAAAGACATCTAACCTTCGTTATGCGGACGATACTGTCCTACTAGCAAATACCCAAGAAGACTTCTGGAATCATACAAAAACTGGAAATGGAGAGCAATAATATTGGCCTGGATATCAACTACTCAAAAACCAAAGTTATGATTATCAACAGGGCCCAGAATAATATGCCAGACATCCTACACCTGCTGGGTCAATGCTCCCAGGAAATCATTCGTAGATGCGAAATCGCTAGACGGGCAATGAAGAGTCTCCAAAAAGCATGGCAAGGTAGTGCTATCACATTAAAAACAAAAAAACTATTATTAAAACATTGATATTCCCGATACTTCTATACGGGGCAGAAACATGGTCGATGAAGGATGTCGATCGCAGGAAGATTGACGCGTTTGAACTATACGAATTCCCTGGACAGCAAGAAGAACTAATGCGTCCATCATCCAAGAGGTTAGAGAACCCCAAAGGCTATCCAAAATAGTGCAAGCTCGAATCCTCAGATACTTCGGACACATTCAGAGAAGAGATGAGGACAACCTTGGAGCGACTAATTGTCCAGGGTCGGGTAGAAGGTACTAGGTCCAGAGGTAGGTCTCCAACACTCTGGACTGATCAAATAAGAACATCCACTGACTTGACAATAAGCCAAGCAGCACTCAGCGCCTACAATCGAGGAAAATGGCGAGAAATTGTAAAACGAGTAACCAAATAATTCGAAGCTTGATCACGACTCCTCTGCCAAGAGGAGAGCGAAGAAGAAGATGCTTTAATTTATGGTTAGATTTGGTTATGTGTTCTTAGTTTATCTTAATTTCACTCAGAACTTTAAGGTATTGGTATTTAACTTTAAAAATCACTTGACTTGGAAATTGTGACAGATCTATCGTAGATTCGACCAATAAACTACGATCCTGTGAACTGCACGTCATGAGTTGGGTTTAAAGATTATGACGTCGGTAGAATAACCAGAGCTACGTTCCAGTGAACCGCGAGCAATGGTTAGAGCGGAAAAGGTGAGAGACAAAAGCCTACAGGCCTGATGATGGTCTGCTTGATTATTAACGGACCATTTCAACTTTAAGGTTCATGATTACCTAGAGTTGTTTATAATAAAATTATTTATCTTGAATATTTACCTAATATTTTCCAAATTCAAGTGTTCAAACTTAGGACAGTGTGATTTGGATGTCATTTCACATCAAACCAACCAAAATAAAAGGAGGTTTGGCATCAGATCACCTCACCGATTTTGATAATTTTTGGTAGTTATTTTACCCATCTTCTTCTTATCAGTCTGCCCTCATCCACTCCTGGATGTAGGCCTCTTCCATATTTTTTCCGGCCGTCTTCTGGATGTCGTCGCGCCATCTCTTCTGAGGCCTGCCAACACTTCTCTTGCTCTCTCTTGGCCGCCATGTTGATATCTTGTATGTCCATCTTTCTATGCTATGTCTTGCAATATGTCCAGCCTATCTTCATTTTAGCTGCACTACTCGTTTAGTCGTTTGTTCACATCCGTTAGTTTCGTTCCCCTTCTGATTTCTTTATTTGAAACTCTACTCTAGCTCGTAGCCTAAATCCCAGCATAGCCCTTCCATTGTTCGTTGTGTAACTTGAAGTTTGTTTATGGCTTTACATGTTAGTGAGGTTGCTTCAAGGCCACATGTGAGGACTGGTAGGATGCACAACTCGTATACTTTCCTTTTCAGATTTTGGGGATATTACAGGATTTAAGAATGAATCCTAGTTTCCCAAGTTGAGACTTACAGATTACAGATTGTGAGAGATGGCCTTTGAGCCTACTTGTCACCGCGACCCGACAGATCTATTGTGACTCTCTCCATATTATAGAGCTTCATCCAGTTTTGTCTTTCTGATTAGACCCCACAACCTTGATAGTGGCTTCGTTGTGTAGCTATTAGCTTCTGGTTTAGGTACGCCAAATAGTTGGGAGCGCACTCTCGATAAGCCTTCACAGTGGCATAGCACGTAAGATGCCGTCTCCTCCTGGCAGAACCTGCATTCGCTATTCTCTGCCAAACCTATGACGTTTAGGTGCTTTTTCAGCCGGCAGTGGCCCTTCAGCAGACCCACCATTATCCTGACGGCCTTCCTGCCGTAGCTTAGCAGGTCTGTTGATAGTTTGGCCGATGGACCTATTATAAATTCCTTGGCCTGTCTTTGTCCCAAAGTGTTGTCCACCATTTTCGGGATTCTTCTGCTATCCATTTCTTTATTGCTGTTTTAGCGATTGGTTTGGCTATCCCGCAGAACGGTTCTGGTCCTATCATGTGCCTAGACGAGCCTTCTCTGGCTGTTTCGTCGGCAGTTTCATTACCTTGATAGCCTTCATGCCCAGGTACCCATGTTGACTTCCTATGTCATTCAGAGCATTGTGGCAATCCAGTACTAATTTCGCACAGCTTTTATTGCCGCTTGGCTGTCGGAGAAGATCGCAATTGTTGTTTTGTTGCAAATATATCTTCTTTTTTCCTTTGCACACTGTTCCATTGCTGTTATTTCCGCTTGGAACACTGTCGCTAGTTTGCCCATGGAAATCGAAATTCTTGTTTTCATCCTTGGTTCATATATTCCGCCTCCTACTGCTTCCCGTGTTTTTGAGCCGTCGGTGTACCAGATCACATTTGCCCTAATTGGGGGGCCATTTTTCCAATCATTCCTGTTTGGAATATGTGTCGAGTACTTTTTGACAAAGCTGTACTTGGCTATGGTGTTATCCGTGGGCAATCCCAGGATGTCATCTGCCTTGATTTCTTTGTTTAGCTTATCTTGTTTGGTATTATGTCTACCTATAATCGGTTTTTGGCCTTGTGATAGCCTGTAAGTGACGATGCGTGCTTCGCCCTGTATGTATGTTTGGATTGGTGGTAGGTTTAGTAGGACTTCTAGAGCCGCGGTGGGCGTTGTGCCCATGGCTCCAGTGACGCACAGGCATGCTAGCCTTTGAACGCGACTTATTTGCCTTTTTGCCTCCGCCTGCATGGTTCTTGTCCACCATACTACCATACGCTATCATTGGTCTTACCACTGTTGTGTATAGCCACAGTGTCATTTTGGGATTGAAGCCCCAATTCTTTCCGCACATCCTTCTGCATCTTCCTAGCGCAACTGTGGCTCTAAGAGTTGCTTTTTGGATGTGTGGTTTCCAGGTAAGCCTCTGGTCAAATATGACTCCTAGATATTTTGCTTCCTTGGAAAAAGGTATTTCTACTCCATTTATCGCCAGTGGTTTTAGTTCTGTAAGGGCTCGCCTTCTAGTAAATGGAATGATTATCGTCTTTTTTGGGTTAACTGATAGCTGTTCTTCTTTGCACCAGTTCTCCACTCTTTTGAGAGCTTCTTGGCTTCTCTCTGAGAGAGTATTGGCAAATCTGCCTCGTACTACAATCGTTAGGTCGTCTGTATATCCTAGACAGTAAAAGCCTTCTGCAGACAGTTTTTGTAATAAGTCGTCCACTAATATGGCCCATAGTAGTGGAGATAGAACTCCCCCCTGGGGGCATCCTTTTCCCACCGCTGCCTTTGTGATTGTTTCTCCCAGAGTGGCTGAGATTATCCTGTGCTTCTATCCATTTGCGCAGTGCTGTTGGAGTCCCTTTCCTTTCCAACGCGCTTATGATAGAGTCTGTTGAGGCGTGATTGAAAGCCCCTTCTATGTCCAGGAATGTGGCTACAGCAATCTCCTTGTCCTCTATGGACCTTGAAAGCAGCCTATTTAGGTCGTCCAGGGCTAGGTCTGTCGACTTTCCTGGTTGGTAAGCATATTGACGTTCACTTAGAGGAAACGCCTGTAGAGTATTATCCCTGATATACCTATCTACTAGCCTTTCCAGGGTCTTGAGCATAAAAGAAGATAGGCTTATGGGTCTATATGACTTTGGTGTGCGGTCCAAGATTCTGCCAACTTTCGGCAGGTATAGGACCCTTACCTGTTGCCATAGACTAGGTACAACGCCACAGGCTAGACACCCTCTAAATATTCTGCACAGGTGCGGTAATAAGATGTCCTGACCTTTTTGCAGAAGTATGGGGTGTATTTGGTCTAGGCCTGGTGACTTAAATGGTTGGAATTGGTTGATGGTCCATCTAATCTTCGCAGGTGTTGCTACTTCTTTAACTATTTCCCACTCCTGTCTACCTGGTCTTTGTGGCCTTGGCTTAGGCGGAAGGTCAGATGGGTCTGTTAATTGCGTTGCTGTCGGAAAGTGTGCCTTTAGGAGCAGTGTTAAACTTTCCTCAGCTGTTTTGGTGTACGTGTTGTCCTCCTTTTTGAGGAGCTCGACATTGTTGTTTGTGTCTTCTTTTGCTAGGACTTTGTGAATTCGGGCGCATGCTGGGGTCTCATTTACCCTTTCGCAGAACCTTCTCCACGAGAGCTGAGACTTATTCTTCTTCTAGGAATTTCGGCCGATTGGTTTTCTTTCCCTATTTGTATTTTATGCCCTAGATATATGTATTCCCTTACATTCTCTATTATTTGTTCTTCGATTTTAATCTGGATTTGTTCTTGACTCATTTTGGAGAGATTGCATCTCTACCCATCTAGTAGATGAAAAATCCGAATTTTTTTATTGATTTTATAAAAACAAAAAGTGACCATTTTCCCTAACCATATATCATATATCAAAAGAAATCAAGATATCTTAAGAACTACTTACACTAGAGCACTGATTCATATATCATTTAAAAGGTCTTGAAAATACCTTTCAAATGAGGTACTACTCAATACAGGTGTTAAAAAAAAATTTTAAATTTAGAAAAAAAAACAAATTTTTCAAAATAGTTATTTTCCTAACAAGTGCGGAAAGTGATACTTCTCCGCACGCGATTGTGGTTACCCGAACGACGCGAAGCGTGTATTTAAGGATAGACCGTTAAAAAGTGCCTCTAGAAAGTGTTAATATATTTTTTTGATATTTGCAAAAATAACGTCACAAAAAAATTAAAAACAAAAATCGAAAATTTCGGTTTTTCTTGGATATCTCCGAAAGTAATCGAGATATGTCAAGCTTCAAAATATCAAAATACTGTTTACTTATACCTACTTCCATTAAAACGATTGCGCATGCGCCGCCTGTGCGAAAGCCATAAGCGAACGTGCCGAATATCAGGTGGCCGCTGTTTTTCTCTCGTGGCAGTTTCACGGTCCAATTGAGAGATTTGTTATTGATAAAACTCTGAATAATGTTTACGAGCGGCGTTGCATAATTTTATTCTTAAACCGACTGTGAACTACTTAATTGCGGCATTTGATATACTATTTACGTTCAGAATACATTCCGCGTTTATCTGGCTATAATTAGAGCGAGCCATATGATCGCTTGTTTACTTTAATCAGCTGATTTTTCGAAAATATCTCGAATGTTTTTCTAGAGCATGTTTTGTGTAATGAGTTATGGTGATGTCGCAATGTAATCTAGATAAATACGATAGCAAACGATTACTAAAGAGGATTATATAAGATAAGAAAATATTAGATAATATAAAAAATATATTCCTTAAGATGCAGGGTGGCCCATGAACAAGAACAATAATTCTGAAATGACCGTTGTTAAGAGTCCAAATACCGGACTTTTCCAAGTATTGGGGTAAGTATGGGTAACTGAAAAATAAATTGATATTTTACGAGCAATGGAGCGGAGGATATTTCATAAAATCGATTACCCCTCGTCTATATATTATAATATTTCCACAATCCATCGAATTCTTTGTTCCAGCTGGCCGGGCATCAGCAACAGCAATCGTATATAGATAGTGACTCGTTTGACCTTGATTCGTCTCACAAATGCTATTGACCCAACTACTCCGGTTGGTATCAACAGAAATTCCAAGGCGTTCCGGTCGTACCGCGTCGTCGGTCGTTTTCTTGCCGCCGTTTATGTTCCCTCTCGCGGCTTATAATTACGCAGTTTTATAATGTCTCGACGATAAAACTCCGGACGTATTTATGCACATTATTTATTATAATGCGGCTTTTTTTCGTTCGGCTCGCAAACTAACGATACAAATCGTAATTCTAATTTATAATGGCTTTCACGGAAAAGTAAAGGTTTCGAGGAATTATTATTGCCGGTGCAACCAAACGAGCGTGCTGATTTAGCTTAAAATTGTCAAAAATTGGTTTTCAATATTATTTTTAATCCTGGGAACCCCCCGAGCTTGAAATCTGATGAAAACCGAAGCCAAAGATAGTCCTAATGATTAACAAGATGTGACCTATCCAAACTGAAGCCACCAGAATATTCCGACTCGATACGTTCAAGCCAAGAAGCCTGATGATAGGGAGAATTGGCCCAACGAGGCAACGAATCTGATGGCTGATGCATATACAGAACCCGCTAATTGTTACTATTACTACACAGTCATTACTCGAGGCATCCGTGATGTGTATAATCCTTGGCGTCGACTCTTAGCGCCCACCGGGCCCGTCCGATTTCCCGGGCTTGCGCCACGCCCAGCTGATGCCGCAGTGACGTCGGGCGTCGCGACGGCGGCCGTGGGGCGCCGCTGACGTCAGACGACGCCGCCGGGGTCGACGGACCCGATCCAACAGGGACGGCCGTCTTTCGTGCTGATGGACTAAGCCGAGCGAGGACGACGACGACGACGCCCCAATGCCCTACCCTGTCCTGGTTAGGTTGGGCCCGTTTGGCATTGGGATCTAATCCCGATGGAATAAACGGGTTTCTGGGTTCGTTACCCGAATAAGATGCTTACTGGAATCATTTTCGTCATAGGAAACTATGAAGTGGCTGTAGTTATTTTTTAAATCAAAAAAGTTAACTTTTCCCCTAAACATATTAAGAGAAATCGAGGTATCTTAAGAATTACTCACATTAGAGCAGTGCGTTAAATCTCATTAAAAAGTTCTTGGAAATACCTTTGGAATAAGATACCACTCGACATAGCTGTTTTAAGAAAAAATAAATAAAATTAGAAAAAAAAAATCAAAATATTTTTTATTTTTTTCGAAAAAATATATATTTTTTGTCAATGTTAAAGCAACATATTTATCCAACTTTCAGGATGGAGAAATGATGGGAACAAGGTGAAAAAATAATAATAATACTAAAAATACAAGCAAAAAATGGTATTTATTTTGATAACAACAAAGCATATTACATATTTTTAACAGAAACAAAATTTTACAAAAAATCTGAAATCCACCATATATTTAAATTAGATTTTTGCTTTTATTTATTTTTTTTAATATTTTTGAAGAATTTAACATTTCTCTTTTAGTAAGTGTGTAAGTTCGACCTGTAGCAGTAACCCGCTGAACCTTTTTTAATATTGGATCTCTTTTAAATACTAAAATATCTGCTTTGGGCGTACGATAATAAAGTGACTTAGATGGTCCATTTGGATGCAAAAAACTCATCAGGTTTTTATTTTTTTCAATAATACACGCTAATCGAACTGAACAGTCACAAATTCTGATTGAAGAAACATTAATTCATTATTTGTAAAATTAGAAAATTTGAATTGGACTGCACTGTCTCAGCACTGCAGGTATTTTCTTGCAGAAAAAACAACCAAGGGCGGTAGCGAGGGAGGTAGATGGATACTTACCAAATTAGATGCGCGCGTGTCAAGCAAAACCAAGGGACAAAATACACAGGTATATACGAAGACACCTGAAGACTACCGCGCACTGACTGCGTCTTTTCCTCCACAAGACGGACAGGCCCTTTTTCACGTACCAGCTTCCGGAAGCAAAGAAGATACACGTGGTGATCAGAGGATTGCCACTAAAAACAGACGAGAAGGACCTGCAGGAGAAACTTCAAGAAATGGACTACCAGGAGGTCGAAGTAGCCCAGATGACCAGCCCTCGCGTCGCAATAAAAAGAAGATGCCTTTGTTCTTAGTGAAAACTAAGAGCAAATAAATCTTCAATTGGCAAAAATGGTACAGGAAGCTTTCTCCGCGTTAAATGGACAGTGAAGATATCGATCGCCTCACAATTATGTCGTAGAACATCTGTGGCCTCAGATGTCGCAGGATCGAAATCCAAGAACTTCTGCAACGACATAATCCGGCGGTCCTAGCCTTGCAACAGGCCTGGATTAATCGATCGATTAACTTCAACCTACCCGGATATACCATCTATCGACATGACAGAGTTAACCCCATATGAGGTGGGTTGCTCTAGGCTCCAGTAGTCAATAACGAGAAAGAGCATACAAATCTAGGAATCGAAATGGACTCAAAGATTGAAGCGGTCTCCATAAAAGTCTCCACGAGATGTGGAGATATCAAGATAACTTTGATTTATCTTCCGCCCAAGATCTGCTTCATGAAGAGGACATAGAAGAGTTAACACGATACCCAAGCCTCAAGATCATCATTGGGAACCTGAACTGCTAACATCAACAGTGGAACAATTACAGAACTAACAGGAACGGTCGAATACAAATCTAGGAATCGAAATGGAGATTGAGGCGGTCTCCATAAAAGTCTCCACGAGACGTGGAGATATCAAGATAAATTCGGTTTATCTTTCGCCCCAAGATCTGCTTCATGGAGAGGACATAGAAGAGTTAACACGAGACCCAAGCCCCAAGATCATCATTGGGGACCTGAACTGCAAACATCAGCAGTGGAACAGTTCCGGGACTAAGAGCAACGGTCGAAGATTGGTACAGTATTGTGAAGACAGAGGTGTAGATGCTCTAGAACCGGATTAGCCCACAGAGGCGTGGGAAGGCCCGAAATTCTGGACATAGCACTTCTTTAAAACGTGCGATTCGACACGAATATATAGAGACCATAGTAGAGGGACATCAGATCACAACCCTATAATGCTGTGCGTCAATCTAAAACTCCAGATTCAACCTGCGAACAAGAAAGACGACCAACTGGCATAGATATCAGAACATGATTAAGGACAACACCCAAATTGGACGAATAAACAACGCCCAGCAGCTAGACATCGAAGTTGAAAATCAGGAAAACAACATCATCCAGGCCTTCAACTCTAGTACTGCTGTAGAAGACCTCTCGAACACTCGACGATATGATTATCTCTCCGACGAGATCAAGAACGTGATCCAAGAGAACAGGAGACTGCAAGAACCGGTCCAGACAACGATAGAGTCACGCTGAACCAACACAGCGGCACTCTAAAAACGAGACTCAAGGCGCATAGAGACGAATCTTGGCAACAGAAGCTCAGGGAACTGAGTCTAGATCAATCAGCCTGGCAGATGCAGAGGGCACTCCGCAACCCCCAAGACTCTGGTCCCGCCTTTAGGCGGAGCAGTAGGCCTGGTCTACGCGGACGTAGATAAGGCGGAGCTATTCGCTGAAACCGTGCAGAACCAAGGCAGACTAAATCAACATCCTGAAGAGGATGAGGAACTTCTCGAGGACATACAAGAAAGAGTCATGCGCCAAGAGCAGATTATACGCATTCAGCCTAGGTGTGATGTTCCGACCCCACCAGCTGAGGTTGCGGGCATCATAAAAAGACTAAAGAAAACAAAATCACCAGGAGCCGACAAGATCAGCCAAATAATGCTCAAGAAGTTACCTAGAAAAGGTATAACAGCAACCGTCAACATCATCAACGCGATGATGAGACTTGGACGCTTCCCTGACAGGTGGAAGGAGGCTGAGGTGATAGTAATACCTAAACAAGGTAAGGATAAGACCACTCCTGCAAATTACAGGCCTATCAGTCTCCTTTCGGCTGTTAGCAAGCTGGCAGAGTGAGTCATACTTGAAAAGACTTAACAGCCAGTCAAACGAGGGACACAATCTCCAGTTTCCAGTACGGATTCAGGACGGGAACCTCATCCGAGCTACTGCTGCTCAAAGCAGTATCACAAAAGGCTTCAACAGCGGCAAAGCGACAGATGCAATCTTTCTAGATGTAGAAAGAGCATTGGACAGAATATGGCATCAGGGGCTAAGATGATGGTAGGGAGGCTACTCTGATCGAAACATCAAGATCATCAAAATTTACCTGACAAACAGAAGATTCCACGTCAAAATCAAGGATAAAACATCCAGAAGCACACTTGAGGCAGGAGTACCGCAGATATCATTGTATGCTGACGATACAATGATACAATTCACACACAACAACACAACGAGGATAAACACTGTGCTACAGAGGGCCACAGACGAAATCATCAACTGGATTATAAAATGGAAAATCAAAGTCAACGAGCGAAAAACGGAAGCCATAATCCTCCAGAGAAGGAGGAAGGCTGCAGGACCACACATAAGGATAAATAACACCAAGCGACGAAGTCAAGTATCTTGGAGTATGCCTGGACCGTGGCTTGACATGGAAAAGGCACATCCAAGCTGCAAGAGAGAAAACGAAGCCGGGCAATGGCTATGCTAAATCTCTTGATCGGAAAAAATGGCCAAATGGCATACGCAGCGAAATCAAGCATAAAGGGTACAGAGAACGTATAACTAATCAGGAGAGCAGCTGGCGCAGCTTGGTTCGTCAGAAATGCCGATCTGCAAGCAGACCTACAGCGGTAGCCTTTAGAAGACTTTATAGGCGCGTATTCCTAAAGGCAGAAAACCATACTGATGAAGATCTGAGAGAAGTGATCAACTATCACCCAGATGACCCAAGGACTAGAAGATGGGCCAAATACAATAGACTCGGAGTCTAATTGTATAAAACACAACATAAGAGACGACACACTATACACAAGATGCGTGATCAAGTAATCACACGCTAGGAAACTACATAGGAAGACCAGGACTTAATAGCATCCAATCCCGGAAGTCCTTAACTCGACGTGCAGCAGAAGATCCCAAGAGTGGTCAAAGCACAGATCGGCAATAGCTGGAAGTTTTAGTGGGTATGCCATTGCGGTGAGTCCCACACTACCCCCAACCTGGGGGGTGTGCATAGGAGAGCCTTTTTACCAGATCACAAAAAAAGCAGCAAGTTTCTGCTTGAAAAAAATAGCAGATATTGAAACTTACGGTCTTGTTGATTTTTTTTTTAGAAAGGGGTGGGGGTGAATGGTTAAGGTGCGCCTGTTAAGTAGGAATTTTAGCAAGTTTCTGCTTAAAAAAATAGCAAAAATCGAAACTTTTGGTCTTGTTGAATTCGTTTTCCAGGGTGGGGTGGGAATATGGATGGTTAGGTTTTTGTTTAGGCTTTACTTTAAAAATACGTTGATTCGTTGAATGGTTCTCCCGAAACGTTTAAGGTACCATCCACCTTGAGACACTCTGTATAACGATAAGCTATTTACGGTAATTATTTCATTATATATATTCATTAATTAAAATGATACATAACGGTAAGAAATACACGATAATTTAGGCAAACTACCTACAGTCGTTTAACTATATAGTCATTAATTAAAACTATATATCACGGTAAGAAACATACGATAATTATGGCAGTTGACCTACAATCATTTGATTATATATTCATCAACCCGTATATTATATACGGTAATTAAGGCAAACTACCTATATAATCATTAATTAAAAGAATATGTATAAAACGGTAAGAAATATACGGTAATTAAGGCACTTAAATAAATTAAAATCGATTTTATTCGAGCTGGCCGCGTTGTAAACACTGGCGCCGACAAAGGTCCAATTTTACAACCTTGTTTCGTCCATATATAGGCGTAGTACCTACATTATTGCTAATATACCTTTATATTAGAGGGTAAATGACTTAATCCTTTATTTCTATTTATCTTATATCGTCGCCTCGTATACTATGTTTACAAAGATCTAAAATATTCCAACACCTGTGCTGTTATTGCAGCAATTTCTTTGGAATCTACCACGTTTAATATTGCTCAACGAATTGACTAAACGCCGCGACCGCGACGACAATATAATTTGAGGTCGTTGACGTTTTTATTTTCTTCGCCATTCAAATTCGCATCGGAAGAATACCATGTGCATAATGTATATATTATACAACCAATAACGGAACTTATGCTGTACAAACGACTAATAGTAGGTACACAGTATGCAAGTGGACCAAAAATCCCCAATTTTACCGTATTATACGATAGGGCTCACTTTACCGGAAAATAAAAGCGAATTTAATATATCTATATTTTGGAGCGGTTGTAACTCGGAATTGGGTTATTATCTGCGCCCAAAATATACTGTTGCCATTTTTACGACCGGTAATAAAAAATAGTTATTCATGGGGTAAATATACCATGATAAAAGCAGCTTTGATATTTCAAAAACTATAAAAAGTATAATATAACCACTTTCGCGTGCACTTGAAAAACCGGAAGCCAGTGGTGGGAAGAGGGGGGAGGGGGTTAGAGACTATAAATAATGTAGTAACTTTAAGTGTCCCTTTTCGTTGTTCGATAAAACAGAACGACCGCCAGCAGGCGGCACGGGAAAGTCATTCACTTGTACTGTTATTAAAATAGTTGAGATTCCAAAGTCTAATAATCTCCAGTTGTAATGCCTTAAGCGTTCTATTATTAGAACCATGGGAGAACGGAACTTTACAATGAACGTTTTCTTGGCGGACGTAAAAGTGCGCTCGTTCGCATACCGGGGATGTCCTGAAAATTCCATAGTGCGGTTATTAAACGGAGGGGAAAATAAGCTCTAATACGAGCAACACTCGGAAACTATACGGTTTAATTATGGCAAATGTGTGGTCTTCAACGCTAAATAAGTTGGTAAACGGAAATTTTAGCTTTACTTTTAATCAATCTCTGACCCTGATTCCAATATTTTTATATCTCTTTAGCAAGAGTACCTATTTATTGACTGACTGTCTTCCTAGAGGATTCTCCTTTAATAAATATTAGCTCTGGCCATTCTCAACTTACGCTACTGGTACTATACTTGACCGAAAATGATCCCAAATCCCAATTTTGTTGCTAATAACGTAACCTTATTTAATATGTTTGCACTTTACGTACAATTTACTATACCATTTTACAAGAAACTTATGGGTCATTTCACATCAAACCAACCAAAATAAAAGGAGGTTTGGCAGATCAAATTACCGATTTTGATCATTTTTGGTACAGTTATTCTACCCATCTAGTAGATGAAAAATCCCAAATTTCAATTTTTTCTGACAAGTAGTTCTTTGTTAATTGATCTTTGAAAATCAAAAAAAGCCATTTTTCCTAAACATATACCTACTAAGAGAAATCGAGAAGAGATATCTTAAGAACTACTTACACTAGAGGAGTGAGTTATATATCATTTAAAAGGTCTTGAAAATACTTTTCGAATGGGGCGTCACTCGATATAGGTGTTTCAAAAAATAAAAAAATTTTAAAAGAAAAACTTAGCAATTTTTCAAAAAAATATATTTTTTACTTTTTTCACAAAATTATATTACTTTTGTCAATATTTCAGCAAGATATTCACCAAATTTCGAGATAGAGAAATGATGGGTTCATAGGGAAAAAAATATTAACAATTTGAAAACAGTAAAAATTACAAAAGTGTTTTTTATTTTTATTTTAAACACCTTTTTTAAGAGTTTACTCAGGTGTTTAAAGTAAAGCCTAAACAAAAATCTAACCATCCTACAACCCATCCTCATCCACATTCCCACCCTTTCCTAGAAAAAAAGTCATGAAACTGAAATACTACAACTTCTCTCTTTCTAATATTAAATTGTTGGTCTTGATGATGCAAATTAGATTTTTATATAAATAATATTAATATGAGTTTTAGAAAAAAACTTGAACATTTACTTCGCATTTGAGGGACAACCAAAGCAAAAATAATAGCACAAGTACAGTGTTTAAAACATATCATGCTGTATAAATAATATTTATAGGCATTAGTAAAACGATTCAGAAACTACTAATCTTACTACATAACATTTATATTGTCCCTACTCTTAAAAAGTGTCCCGTATAATTCTATAGAATCCCTTTCTTTTGCGTTTAATGTTATGCACGGGAGAGCTCCTATAGCACCATATCACTCGTGTGTTAAAAAGAGATGCACCTCACCCGCGTTCGAATTTAGGGACTTCAAGGGGCGGGGCGTGTAGAGCCTGACACAACTGAGAATGCGCGAGCTGCTGAGTAATGATAGACAGAAACTTAATTGAACTTCGTAATTTTCGCCTACCCTGCCACTTTTGTCATTGCACGCCTCTGCTATCTATCTATTGACTACATATTATGTACAGTGAGGCCCGTTTAAGAGGGGCCTGTGCGTTATCTCGAAAACTGCGTGGGTTGCAAAAAAGGTTTAAATACCAAAGTTGTTCCTGGTAGAATGGTCTTTATTATTTTTTTAATCGTCACTTTTTTAGATACAGGGTGGTCAAACAAAGTTACATTTTTTTGAATGAAATACCTTATATTTTGTTATATTTTTGGATTCTACTTAAAATTCTAAGCATATTCGATGTATGATGTTATTTATATCTCTAGTTAGTAGTATCACAACTATACAGTTGAAAATCGATATTTTGACTACTTTTCACCTTGATAGCAAGAAGACCATTAAAGATGGAGTAAAATGAATTTGACATTTTTATCTTAACTTTTAACTAACTGATGGCACCTACCTACCGAGGTACTAGATTTGGTACCCATGGTACCACCTGGTAGTTATGCTTAGAATTTTAAGTAAAACCCACCAATTTAATGAAATATAGGATATTTTATTTAAAGGGTATAGGGTGGTTCGAATTCGGATCTATGTTTGAGGATCTCGAAAATGGTAAGGTGCACCAAGTGTGCATATTTCGATACTTGGGACAATGTTGACGGTTTAAGCCATAAAACAGGTCACGGTACCCTGACGGGTATATTATAGGCCTTAGCCTTTCGTGGCCTGTGGCACACACACATACAAAAATAAGGGTCCATTAGTGAATTAATCTTACAAAATATATTGTAACAAGCAAATTTTGGAGAGGCGACGTGCGACGTTCAAATAGGCGAGGACGTGACAACCCTGGAAAAGGAATAGCGCAGCAGTAGAATCGAATCGGTGTTATATAATACGGAGTATATAGATAGATTAGAAATAAGGCGTAGATATAGTTATTGTATGAATAGCAGAGTCGACTCATGGCGTTATGTAATTATGATAACTGTACTGGCGAAGGTGTATTGGCGAAATAAAACGTGTTACTAAAAATTAATCGTTTACAGATCAGAAGTCGGGATAACCTACGTATTGTGTTATTTGTTGTGGAGAACGGTGTAATACGCGATTTCGGCGAGTTAAATCGCAGTGGCAACTTCTTCTTTTTTGTGAGTGGCGATATCACAAAAACTCATAACAAAAGGCGGATGTTTGTTGCTATCCTTGACAGTGGATTGACATTTAGCGATTTTTCAGATATTCACGAATCACGATAATAATAAATAAGTGTGTGCTAATTAATTAGTGATTATTGTAAAAATTGTGGCGTATTTTAACTGTGTTTATTGGCATTGGTGTTTAAAAGGCGTTTTTCAAGTGATTTCCTATGGAGGAAGGCAGAAGTGACGAGTTAGAGCTCGATTACAACTTGGAATTAAGCGACGGTGACCACGGCGAAGGCGATTCGGCGATGGAAGACGAAAGTCTCCATGGTACATAAGCTGTTGAAAGGCGGTTTGACAACTAGTATCCAGCAGATTGTGGCGGCCGAAATGGCAAGGGCGGCGAAGCAAAAGGCGGCCGAAATGGTAAAGGCGACGAAACAAAGAGCGGCCGTTGGTACTGGCGGTACCAAGGGCAACAAGAAGGGCGAAAAATCAGGTGAGCGCGTTCCTCAGGCGGTAGTAGAGCATGCTTGTAGCGATAGGGCGGACTCCGCTTGCAGTTTGGGCTATATGGGGTCAAGGGCAAGGGCAGGCGGCGACCTTAATGACCCTTTCGATCCTGACAGACAGGACTGTAACGTAGTCAGGTGGTTGAGCAAAATTGATCAGTTGGGCGACATTCATGAATGGTCAAACTATGAGAGAGCGTATTTTATGCAGGCGAAATTGCAAGGTGCAGCAAGGGGCTGGTTTAATCGGCTCGATGAATATGACCTCTCATGGGAAGACTGGAAGGCGGCTCTTAGGAAGACGTTTCCTAGAGTGCATGACTTTGCTCAGCTGCTCAAGGAGATGATAGCGAGGGTTAAATTGGATGGCGAAACCATGACCCATTATTATCATGATAAAATGGCATTGATCGAAAGGTGTGGGCTTTCAGGCACAAAGGCGCTTTCGTGTCTGATTGACGGTCTACCTCTCGATCTACAGGCGAATGCGAGGGCATTTGGTTGCTCTTCCCTTGGCGACTTGTATACTGGCTTTCTTTCCTCTTTTGACAGATATCGACGTCCATCAACCGATATTGTGGAATTGGAGGGGCAAGGAAGTCCAGGATCATGCGCAGGCGAAGGCGACGAAGACTTTGCGGTCTTCTGAGGCGATTCTCAAATTGAGAGAGGCGTTTGGCGAATTTTGGGTATCCAAGGCGTACTATTTTCAACTGCTGGCGCGGGCTGGCGTTAAATTAATGAGGGCATTAATTGTTGCAGGATGGCCGAATGTAACAAGCAAATTTTGGAGAGGCCTCGTGCGACGTTCAAATAGGCGAGGACGTGACAACCCTGGAAAACAAATAGCGCAGCAGTAGAATCGAATCGGTGTTACCTATATAATACGGAGTATATAGATAGATTAGAAATAAGGCGTAGATATAGTTATTGTATGAATAGCAGAGTCGACTCATGGCGTTATGTAATTATGATAACTGTACTGGCGAAGGTGTATTGGCGAAATAAAACGTGTTACTAAAAATTAATCGTTTACAATATACCTTGTATCGATGTAGTGGATCCTAATTCCAATATTTTTATATCTCTTTAGCAAAATCTCAAAATCAAATCAAAATTCAAAAACCCAATTATTTTTACTGTTTTCTAGTTTTTTTTTATCAAGTATTTGCCTACAGCTAATTTCTCAAATCCTTGTGCTGATATTTATATCATCTATTTCTTTACAGCCAATCTGTATTATCATCCGTATAATAGTGAAGATTATTGGCCCTACTACATTTTTTCTGGGTATTGAATCAAATTGAGCCGTCACGCATCACGCCCGGCTCTTTAACGCTCGTTCGGGTAAAGTCGGCGCAAGTCGATTTCAGCCAAGCGAGGGAGAAAAACAGTTAGTAACAAGGCTTTTAACGTCTTGGGGATTTATTTGTAACGCAGCTTATTTTGGGGCATTTTGGAGATATTTTTGAAAATATTTTAGTCACGCAAAATTATTAAAACGAAAGCAAAAATCGCAATTTTTCAGATTTTTTTTTTCGAAAATCCTAAATTTTAGGGATTTTTAAATATCGATTGGGGAAATCGAGCCGAACGATCTGGCAACCGTGAATTTTGGATTAGGTGTGAAAGTTGTTGATTCAGGGTTGCCAGATTAAGTCATTTTCCCCAGCAATTAGAAGATTTCTTTTCCTTTGTTATTTATTTAATAGGAAAATATTTTTCTAGGAATTTCTTTTGGGAAAAAATATTTACCTGAGACATACCAGGGGATTTTAGGGTTGTCGACGTTTTCGCTCCTGTCGTGCGGTCTTAAGCAGGATTACTGTTGGTTATTAGTTCTTTCTTTTATTTAAAAAATAAAAAAAATATTGACAAAAGCATCTTTATTTGCACTAAATATTTTCTAATTTTTTGGGATTTATTTTGGAGCATTTCAGAAATATGCAAAAAAATATAAATGTATTAAAATCCATACCTATTTATTGACCAGCTTCCCAGATGGTTCTGCTATAATAAATATTAAGCTTTAGCCATTCTCAACCTATGCTACTGGTACTATACTTGACCGAAAACGTTCCCAAAACTCAATTTTGATGTCAATAACCCAATATTTTTGCACTCGAAAAGTTCATTAATTAATTAATCTTACAAAATATATACCTTGTATGGATGTAGTGGATCCTAATTCCAATATTTTTATATATTTTCCTTGTATTATTATTGACCAGATTCCTAAACGGTTCTGCTTTAATAAATATTAGGTCTGGTCATTCTCAACCCTTCCCTATATCCATTGTTATAATTTTAGGAGACCCTATTGTGCTTCGTAAAGAATAGAATGTATACATATAAAACAGGTAGAAATTGTCTCAATTGCAATGCAAAGGGGCATTTTACTGTGTCCACTCCGCATACGCACCTGCTCTGTGCGATATAATTGAGGTTGCGTGCTGTCAAACAAGTCTAAATAGACTATAACCGATAATTATAATTACCAAACGCTCTGCAAAGCGTTGATAAACTCCATATTTACACGTCAATTAACAACGTCAATAGCGCCAATCCTACAAAATGCTCTTGGCTCTATCGCATTGTGCGAGAGCGTCACAAAACAAACCGTTTAAAGACAATGAACCGGCCTCTATAATATAGAGCGTAGAGTAAGTAGCAAGATTATTGTTCCCTTTCGGTCTGTTATCGTCAGAACCTGGCACCGGCTAAGACGGGCTCGGCTTTCGCTCAATGAACGCAGTTCAACAACAATAGCGTTGGCTGGAGCGAATTAAACTCGATTACGCAAAGGCTTGCGGTTTGCTATTGTTTGCAATTTAGCGTCTTAAATGGGCGACGAAGATTTAGCAGAAACGCATTCAGTTCAATAGAACGATTTTTCTAGACTAATTTTAAGCAATAGCTCTGCCGCTTATACTTCGTTTAAGGGGAGTAATTACATCATGATTTGACTTTGTTATTTAAATAGACAAATCACATGAATGTCAAATTTTCAGATCAAAATTCCAGATCGATGAGATTTACAAATTCACTTTCTTATAATTTTCAAATTAATGCTGCTTTTACTCACCCGGCAACATCGCACTGCTGAAATGAGTTCAGATCGATAGATTGAAGCTTTTTTAGAAACAACTGATATAATCGCTGAAAATAATTTAGATACTTAGGCCGAATAGTTTACAAATTAGAAAAAAACTGTCAATGTGCTGCCACGACATTTAGATACAATCGGCAACATCGCACTGAGGAAAATAATTTATGTCGAACATATTTATTCATCAATTTTTTACAAAATATAATTGCGTACTTCTAACCTTACCGAGTAAGCGAGGAAGTATACCGTTTTCTTCAAAAATCTCGAGCTGGATCAATATCTCAAAAACGACTCAACCAGCTATAGTAACAAATATTCAGGAAAATTAATAAAGCTTCTAGGAAATGAAACACAAAAATAATGTGCTACTTTTAAACATAACCGGCAACATCGCATAGCTTAAAATAATTTAGATTTAGATGGTAGTAACAGTTTTTTTCAGAAAATCTGAAAATCGATGATTATTTCAAAAACGATCTGACAGTGTTGCTGCCACTTTCAGACGCACTCGGCAATATACGTATTGATCTAGTTAATTTCTCCTAAGACAGCTACTCTAACACACAAGCGGCACCATCGCATCGCTGAAAATACGATTAGATCGACAGACCATACACACATGTCCAAAAATCGGTCGCGTCGATTCGGCAACGCCGCCGTCGTCCAACATTTAAACATTAGCGGAAAAGTCAAAGTTTGTAATAAATAAAATAACAAAGCAGGTCCGCCGTCGCAAGGATTTCTATTTATAGGCCTCCATACGGCACGGCACACACAAATGAATGAAAATTATTATAACAAGGCGACCCAACCGGTGGCTACACGCTCAGCTGATGCGTCTAATGGGATAAATAACACCATCATTTTTTGCAGATAAATATGATAGATAACGGCCCGAGTTCAAGTTCACTGGATAAGACAATTATTATTATTACTAGCGTACGCGTCGGCGTCGAGGCGTTTGGACTAGGGTTCGAAATTGTATTAGAATATTCCGCTATTCATAACTAATCGGTTCCACATTGGATATAGTATATAAAATTAAGGGGTGTAGGGATGTGTCGGAGAGGTAGCACCTTTTGTTCTAAACGGTCACCCCAAGCGTCATAGACGGGCGGGGGTTTTGGAACAACTGGTCCTCACGAGACACCCAACTCTCACTTAATGGCTCCAAGCACCACACCCTGGTAACTGTGTTGACCCACAGGTTAAACCAAGTGAGGGTAAACAGATATGGTGATCAGTAGCGTCTGACCCAGAGTGGAAGATTATGGCTAAAAGCCTTCCAAAATTCACATGGCGAAATTTGAAAAACCGGAACTGGTCCCCAGGTGGGTGAAGCATGTAATGCCCATAACTCCCACACTCCGAAAGGAGTCTGCCTCACGGAATCTGGGGGAGGCAAAAATTCGCCACAAACTACAAGGAAAACGACGAAAAAGCAAAACCCAGATAAGATTCTCTTTGCCGCAGCATGAGATTTGATGAACATCTCGCCTGCTTAGAGCACGAACTACAGAACATCAAATGGGACGTGCTCGGGATCAGCGAGACGAGGCGAAAAGGCGAAGCAACCATCATTCTCAAATCCGGACACCTTCTATTCCAAAATAACAAGGACGAAAATTCACACATCGGTGGCGTAGCACTGCTAATTCATAGCAGAAGAAAACACCTCATCACCAAGACCAAGTCCATATCAGACAGGGTCATCTACGTCGTACTGAAATTGAACCAAATGTTTAGCATCTAGATCATTTGTGCTTATGCACTTCCACCTCAACCGAGGAAGAAGTGGCACAGTTCTACGAGGATCTAGCAACAGCAAATAACACATAAAACTCCATTATACTCGGCGACTTTAATGCCAAAATAGGAGCAAAGTCCCCCACGGGAATTTTGAACTTGGAACACGAAACAAAAGAGGACAAACGATGATAAACTTCATCAACAAAGAACGTGTCTACTGCATGAACACCCTCCACAAGAAAAAACCAGAAAGAAAGTGGACCTGGAGAAGCCCCGACGCGACGCTGAGGGCAGGATCAAAAACGAAATAGATTACATCCTCACATCGAACAACCGATTGTGCTTAGATGTATCGGTCATAAATCACTTCAATACAGGCAGTGACCATAGGCTGGCTTGAGAACTTTTATCGAAAGCTCTACAAACAATCAGTGGCAGCCCCGCAAGATGAAACATGAAAATCAATCTTGAACGTGGGATCAGAAGAAATAGAGCGCATAGATAATAACGAGCTAGAGGCAGCTTTAAAACAGCTCAAAAATTGTAAGGCTCCAGGAGAAAACCAGATCACGAACGAGATGACAAAAATTGGAGGGGAGACACTTAAAGAAGCCCTCTTAATTCTACTGAATAAATGCCTCGATGAAGAAAGGATTCCAGATTCCTGGAAAAGTGCAGAGGTCATTCTCCTTTTCAAAAAAGGTGACAATACGAACATGGAAAATTACAGACCCATCAGCCTGCAGTCTATCTTCTACAAGCTGTTAACAAAAATCATAACAAATCGCCTGAGCCAGAAGCTGGACTTTTATCAGCCAGTTGAACAGGCAGGATTCAGAAAGGGTTTCAGCACAACCGACCATATTCAAACAGTACGCACATTGATAGAGAAATGTACGGACTACAACATTTCGCTTCACAGGACCTGTATAGACTACCAGAAAGCGATCGACTCGATCCAGACCTGGGCAGTGATGAGAGCGATGAACAATTGCCTCCAGATATACAAACCTGATCCGCTACATTTACGAGAACGCGTCCCTGCATGTAAAAATTGATGAAGACTGGATAACTGGAAAGGTTTTCGTGGGGTGGGGTATCAGGCAGGTGAACAACTTCGGCTTTAGAGGACGTGTTCAAGTGTCTATCCTGGAAGCAGAAAGGCGTCAACATAGACGGAAAACGTCTCAACCACCTCCGTTTTGCAGATAATAGTCTTCTTCAGCAACGAACCAAACGAATTATCAACAATGATCCAAGAACTCAACCACGCCTCCCAAGCTGTTGGCCTCAACATGAACCTTCAAAAGACCAAAATCATGAGTCCAGATGACATTATAGTCACCATTGAGAACCACACCCTGGAGGCAGTCAATCAGTATAACTATCTGGAACATAACATCCAACTTGGGAGAGAAAATCAAACAGCAGAGATCACCCGACGAATCGGCATCGCCTGGATGGCATTCGGGAACCTCAGCTAAATCCTTCGTCAACCGACCATGTCTACAAATTTAAAAAAGAAAAGTCTATAATTCATGCGTCCTGCCAGTGCAGTGGCGACATATGAACTCGAAACAATGACACTCAGAGCAAACAGTGCAAACCGCCTCCGGGTCGGCCGAAGGGCGATGGAGAGAGAATACTAGGAGTAAGCCTGAGAGATAGGATACGTAACGAAGACATCAGGAGAAGAACAGGAGTTTGCGACATCATTGAAACAGTAGCGAGGTTGAGGTGGAGTTGGGCAGGCCACGTAGCCAGAAAAAACTCGAAATGGACGAGAACCTTGATGCAATGGAGACCAAGAGAATCAAAGGGAAGTGTCGGACGCCCACAGGCGACATGGAGAGACGACATCCAACGACATGCGGGAAAGAATTGGATCCAGACCGCCCAGCAAAGAACGACATGGAAATCATTGGAAGAGGCCTATGGTCAGGAGTGGACATCAAATGGCTGAGGAAGAAGAAAAAGAAGCAAAAGAAAAAATTTCAGTCCCATAAAAACCACCATTTTTAGTAATTCTAAACACGAAACTCGACGGTTCTTGTCAAATTTAAGAAATATTAATCCAACGTTGTCGGATTATGCATAATATCAGGCTAATCTAAATTCGAATTTTTTGTTGGTTAAAAAATTGATAATTCGAATATTTGACCAATAGGTTATTCGAATATTTGACTGTTAGAATATGCGACTATTTACCTATTCGAATATTCCACTATCCAAATGTCAGTGGACAGTGAATTTTTGATTATTAAAAAGACTACATTTTAAAAAAATGCGGAAAACGCATTATTTAAGGAAAAAACAAATATACATATTTAATTCCCATAAAAACTACAATTTTTAGCAACTCTAAATATCAAAACTCGATGGTTTGTCAAATTTAAGAAATATTAATCCAACGTTGCCGGATTATGCATAATATCAGGCTAGTTAAAAAACCAACAATTCGAATATTCGTATATTTGACATATTTAACTATTCAAATGTTTGGGTTCGCACGACTTTACGGAGAGCGGATTTTTATGATTATTTTTTTATTATAAGAAAGACCACACTTGAAATAGTACATTATTTAAGCAAAAAAAAATATTCCCATAAAAATCATCATTTTTAGCAACTCTAAACAACGAAACTCGATGATTTCTGTCAAATTTAAGAAATATTAATGCAACGTTGCCGGAGGTCAACAAATTTTCTGTCAGTTAAAAAATTGAAAATTCGAATATTCGCATATTTGACTAATAGGGTATTCGAATATTTGACTGTTCGAATATGCGATTATTTAACTGTTCGAATATTACTATTCAAATGCTTGGGCCCGCGGACCTTACGGACAGTGAATTTTTATGATTATTTTTTTATTATTAGAAAGACCGCATTTGAAATAGTACACTTAAAGAAAATGCAGAAAATGCCTTATTTAAGAAAAAAATAATAATTCCCGTAAAAATTATAATTTTTAGCAACTCTAAACATCGAAACTCGACGGTTTCTGATAAATTTAAGAAATATTAATGCAACGTTGGCGGATTTTGCCTAATATTAGGCTATTCTAAATTCGAGTTTTGTTAGTTAAAAAATTCAACAATTCGAATATTCGACTATTTAACTATTCGAATATTCAAATGTGGTCCGGACAACTTTACGGACAGTGGATTTTTATGGTTATTTTTTTATTATTAGAAAGAGCACATTTGAAATAGTACATTTAAAAAAACTTGGAGAAAATCCATCATTTAAGCCAAAAAAAATTCCCATAAAAATTATAATTTTTAGCGACTCTAAACAACGTAACTCGATGGGTTCTGTCAAACTTTAGAATTATTATGGCAACGTTGTCGAATTATGCATAATATCAGGATATTTCAGATTTAAATTTTTTGTTTATTAGAAAGACCACATTATTTGAAATAGTACAGGGTTATCCAACGAGGACTAGACAAGGCGATTTTTTGACTTTCCCTGTACTTTTATAAAAAAACAAACTGAAATAGCCATCTTATGTAATTTTCTCCCGCGAATTCGTTCAGCAAAAAATAATTGAACATCAAATAAAAGTGCTAAGGGTCACTTTGATATTTTTTTAAATGGAACACCCTGTATATTACTACATTTTTGGACTCTCTAGAAAAATCTAAACACGTTTTGTGTATAATATCCTATACCTATCTTTAGGAGTCAAAGTGTCAAAATACCCGACTTTCAACTGTCAATATTTGGTAAACAGCTAAAGATAGGTATAGGATATTATACACAAAATGTGTTTAGATTTTTCTAGAGAGTCCAAAAATGTAGTAATATACAGGGTGTCCCATTTAAAAAAATATCAAAGCGACCCCTAGCACTTTTATTTGATGTTCAATTATTTTTTGCTGAACATATCCGAATTCGCGGGAGAAAATTACATAAGATTGCTATTTCAGTTTTTTTTTTTATAAAAGTACAGGGAAAGTCAAAAAAACGCCTTGTCTAGTCCTAGTTGGATAATCCTGTACATTAAACAAAAATGGGGAAAATGCTAAATTTAAGCAAAAAGAAAATATTTAATTCCCATAAAAAACATGGAAAGTCGATATTTCAGTCAAATTTAAGAAATACTAATGCATCGTTGCCGGATTATGCATAATATCAGGCTATTCTAAATTCGAATTTTCGTTAGTCGAAAAATTTAATAATTATTATTACCTATCTAAACATACATACAATCTGATGAATAATGTTGATCTATTAAAAAAAAAACGAATAAAGCGTTATTTATGACTTCAATTTTGCACGTTAACAACTAAATTTCCACGATTGAGTTTATTAACAACATTTAACTTAGGCCTCTCCGTAGGCCTGCCTTGATACCGTGAACTGTTCATTTAAAAATGGACATGGAGCGACCGCCATGTTGCCATATGTTTCGATTAGGATTATTTTGATAACAACATTAATAGGGTAAAACCAGGGTTTGAATAATGTTTAAATAATAAAATCTAGCTGGTAAAAGATATTAAATAAAGCTATGTGACAACATCGCTCGCCCATGCCGCATTCCTTTCGCAGACACAAACTCGTTTCGATTGATGCTCATTGGTTTCCTAAATGCACAATCTGACAACGTCGAAACGCTGCAAACGGAGCAGTACCTGATCAAGAAAACAACTAGTACATTCTTTAATAAAAGAAATAAACATAAAAGTTTTGATTTCCCTTATATAGACGAACGAACAATAATTGAAACGAAAGCGAGCGGAAAAATATTCAAATAAAAGCGTACGGTGTGGGACGATGATTGATCCCAATCTGTAAACAAGGCAACAGTCGATTCGATTTTATGAATGACTCGAAAGAGCGGAAATTACAACCGATTTCCCAACAAACGAGCCACGTCGTAGTCGATCCGGCTTGCGTAACATTTTATTCAAGGTATCGCGTTCGGACAAAAACACATTATGAAAAAAGCACACTGCTTAATAATTGTATGCATACAATAGCATTTGTGGTAAAATCTAGACGACCTTAACTGTACATTTTGCTAGCTTTTTTCCGCATCGAACCGATCGGCTGTGGTACTTTCAAGTCGTGGGCGCAGCAGTGCAGTTTTGCTTTCTAATCGCTCCATTACGTTTATTACGAGAGACATGGAATAATGACAGAAATCCGTGTCACACAACTAAAATTTAACGAATGACAGCTTTGTAATTTTCGAACCTACCTTCTATGTTCGAAAATTAGATGTCCCATCATCAACCTCCTCCCTTATGAAAGTCTTTGTGACAACACGTAACCCAGACAATAGAAAAAAAACTAGGTCAAGCCGTCACATAGAAAACGACACTTGGTGTACGATTCCTCGTATTTCCTTCAAAGGTTTTTTTTCTTTTCTAGCGTAACGCGAACTTGAAATTTGCATTGAAGCATGAGCCGTCATTAATGAGCGAAATGAAAGGAGCGCCCCCGTCGAACGGCCCGAAAAGCGGGAGAGAAAAACTCCAGAAATACTACTATATAATACAGCTGGTTGGTATGCGATTTACTAAATGATACGGCTTGAGCTTGACTTCGCCCGAGCAATTGCCTTTATGTGTATGGCAGACGTTATGTAGGTCAAGAAGAAGAAATCGTAGAGGGAATTTACACAATGGGACAACTAAGTAAATGGACTTCTTGAACGTCTCAATCGTTTATCAGTTTATTCCCGCTTCTGCTGTAGGTAAAACAAATGCTTCGATTTTTATTATCATCAGCCAAAGAGATTCGGCGGTTTTATCAAAAGACCCTTGAAAGAAAAGGAAGTTGAAAAAAAAAACAAATAATCTCGATTGGTCACTATCCAGACTTCAGAAGGAGAACCCGAGTATGCGTATCAT
>MU186772.1:63880-84432 GCA_016904865.1 Pissodes strobi | reverse complement strand
TTTTTTTTTTGGAGGAGGGAAAATCCTCATGGACGCCCATACGGTTTGATTTGTATGGGGAGTGTCAGACTCTTACTGTCTAAAACCCCTCCTCGTTTGCATCTACTTCTAAACTACCGTGGCTAGGTATACCTCGCTTAGGAGCATTGTCCCTTATCACCTATCCCTTCTCTGTCTTTGGTTTCGCTTATTTTCCATTATCTTTGTCATCATTTTTTGAATTATTTTTTATTCTTCTTCCACTTCCATTATATAATTTACAATGTTTTCCGTATTAAGTTCATGTCCCAGAGTCAGGTAAGTGCTTTGTCTGTACGTCTCCCATCTTGTGCATGCGAACAATGTGTGCTCTACCGTCCCCGCAGTAGGCACACTGAAGTGAAGTATTCATTACCTTTCCTTTAGACTGAATTGCTACCGTCGACTAACTTTAGGTAACATTGAGTACCGTACCAAGTTATTCCGGATTTTCAATCAATCATTTATTTTTTCTTCCGTCTTGTAACCAACAACCTAGATATTTTTTAGGTAATGAACCAATTTTCTATTTACCATCTGCCTGTTTCTTTAATTATCTTTTAGAATCATTGTTCCAAAAGGGAAGTAAGTAGAAATTATATTTGATTTGTATTATTTGGGCCCAATGATTAAATCGTTTTGGTTTATTGATTTAGCTTTATTCTAAACTGATTTAGCTCCTGGTTTTATTGTTTTATATATTTTTTTATTATTATTGGTAAATTTCTGGCGTCTATCGCTGACTCATTATTCATATTTTATTTTTGTTGTGAAGCCTTAGCCAAAAGGAATTCCATTTTATAACTCGAGGATTTTCCAATTTGTGCCGTCTATAAGTTGGTGGCGCTTTAAAATAAATACCCCCCTCCCCCTTTACCCAGTCTCCGAAATTTGACCTAGGATCTATACTCTATTTCGAAATGGTGCGGAGTAATAAAACCTACTTATAAATGCAAAACGCTAACAGAGTGGTCAAATAAATTTTTGTGATTTCTAAATATTTAGCCACAGCTGTTATAGCCTGCTGTATTATATTTTACCCATTCAACCCTGTTTTGTATGGCAATCCCGCTGCAAACAATAGGCTTTATTAGCAAAGGGGCCATTTTCTACCTGCAGTAGCGTACGTTTGGCTATTTAATTTAAAATACCTGTTTTACCTAAGTACTTTTATTTATTCACTTATTTATGTATATTCAAAAACAGTTAGTATTACTGTAAAATGTTATCACATATAATATTTATATAATAAGGTATAATAATTGCGATTTTGTGTAAACAGTTATGTAGAGAACTATGGTATATCATTTTCGTCGTCAGAAAAATCCGTCGAATCTTCGTCATGTTCCAAGGATATAATTAAAGGCTCTACAATTAGCTCAATTAAATGGTCTAGTTTCCACATTTTTTCTTCTTCTTTTATAACATGCTCAATACACTTACGCCATTTTTCAGAATCGACATTTTTTAAAGATTCCTCAAAGATAATTTTAACATCTTTCATTTTAAACGTCGTGTTTCTCCTTGCTACATAACTTTTTACTTGGGCCCAAACAAGTTCAATGGGATTTAATTCGCAATGATACGGAGGCAGACGAAGAATAGTAATATTTCGTTTCTGTGCAAATTGGTCAACTACATACTCGGTGAAACGAGCTTTATTTGAGGACACTATGGACAACAGTTCCTTTTTCACCATACTTTCATCAAATGGTATGTTATTCTGTCTAAACCACTGAATAATATCCGCTTTTCTCCATGAATTAGTTGGTATTCTGTCAACTTTTCTGGAATGATAACTCGCATTGTCCATCACTATCACAGAATTAGGTGGAATGAGATCTAACATTTGTTCAAAATATTCTTCGAACACATCGCCATTCATGTCTTCATGGTAATCGCCAGAATGATTTGACTCAAACATTAACAAACCGCCCTCAACAAAACCATCAACACTTCCAAGGTGTGTAATAATCAGTCGCTTTCCTTTCCCAGATGGTGGTTTTAGTCCGGTGGACCAGCCTTCTAAGAATGCTTGACGAAAACTTGAAATATTTTTGTCTTGCCAAATCTTCCCAACCGTATATCCTTCATTAAGCCATGTTTCGTCCAGATAATAAATCTTTCTATTCTCACTTCGAAACTGCTTTATCTGTCTTAAGTAATGTCTCCTCCAGCAAATAATTTCATCTTTTTCGATTAGGAGCGATTTTCTGCTTTGTTTTTCCCAGCTGAAATTCATTTGTTTTAAAGTTGTCCACAATTTCTTCCTGCTTATCGTTGGAGACATATTTTGGTCTTGCTTCAAGGCTCCTAAAATTTTGTCGATGGTTGGTATTTCCTAATTACAATAAAAGGAATGTACTGTTCTTCTAATTATAAGTTTGTAGTCTTCATCGATAGGCACCGTCTTTCTTCCTGAAGATGGTATAGGTGGTTTTACAGCTCCACTTTTTCGTTCACACCTTAATTTATATATCGACGTTTTTGAACCACAGTATCAACGCTATACAGAGGATTTTGATGTTTGAGGGCGTCATATACATTAAGAATAATATTCTTTTCGTTAACAGAAAATGGACATTTGCTCGCTCGTTTCACTGGAGAGAAAACTGAATTAGCCATTTTAATTGAAACTATGAAATGAAACAAACACACTGTGTCTTCTTCGGAAGAACAAATATAACTGAAAAATTACAATTACTTAAACTTTAGGGTATGCATACAAAAAATCGTCAAATTTGAATGTTTACAATAGTAATAAAAAAACCTAAGTGTGATAAATATAATGCTGGGAAAGTCCGAGTATTAGGACAGGTAAACGTTTAAAATATGTACGTATATGTACGTAATTATGTACGCCTATGTATCAGCCATCAGAAAATGATTTATTACTTCGCATCATTTCGAAATAGAGTATAGGACTTACTGCACAGAAGGATAGAGGCGGTGGAAGGGAGAAAGTTAAATCCGGAGCAAGAAAGCAGAGAGAGCAGAAACTCGTGATCGAGGAGCACCTCGAAGAAGGTGGCGTTAAATTTCCTAGATATGCTGAAATCGAGTGATATCCCGGCCATGCGCTTAAGGCGGCGGCAAAGAACATCGACTTCCACCATGAATAAGATGACAGCTATGACAGCGATAGCTGCTCAGATGGCTCCTCAGGAAGCAGAAGAGCTGCAACACGACTTGCTAGAGCCCGAGTTAAGCATGACCAAGCGGACACTGCAAAAAGGCACATCAAAGCGAAGTTCCACAGAGTCGTAGAGGCATATACGAAGATAAACGAAGAAAAAGAGGCCCTCCAGACGAGGGTCGAAAACCTGGATAAACTCTTCCAGACTCAGATGAAAGAAAAACGAATGAAGACAGCCCCCCTGCATCCCACCTGCAGCAGCCCCTACAGCAGCAGGGGCTCTGAAGAGCGGGGGAGAAAACACAGGCAAAGCGGACACATCAGGAGACGTCGCGCCATCGAAAAAAGCAAGCGAAAAAGAAGATATGGAAGTGAAATGCTGGCTAAAATAGGAGACGAATGTTCCTCCTATGCCACTTTGGCCAAAATACCAGCGGCCAAGAATCTAATCCCGCCCATAACCATTCAGGGCCATGAAGATTGGAAGACATTACATGGAGAATTACTAAGTGTGAACTTGGAGGTCCACTATGATCAGACAGTTGAACAAACCATGTAAGTATTCACTAAGTCCCCAGAAGACTACCGAAAATTAAGGGGGTACCGTAAAACGGTTCTACTACACGTATAAATTGCCAGAGGACAAGAAGTTTCACGCTGTGATTAGAGGTTACCTTTAAAAATAGCAGAAAAAGATCTGAAAGAAAAACGCGAGGATATGGGATATAAAGAGGTAGAAGTTGTCAAAATGACAAGTAGAATGACACAGAAGAGAACGAAATTGGTTTTGGTGTAAACCAAAAGCAGTGACATTCTCAAAGAGAAATACTTAATTGCAGCCCGATACAGTGCTACCGCTGCCAGAAGTATGGGTACACCCAGTCGGGATGTTGCTTCCCGAACATCTGCGTAAGATGCGGAGGAATATATATAGCAGAAGCGTGCCCAGTCACCAAGGAAGAGGGACTAAAAAACGCGACATGTGCGAACTGCGGGACACATCCCGTCAACCAAAGGGGCTGTGAGAAATTCCCCAAAAATAAGACGTAAAAATCAACAACAAGAGTGACAACAAGAAATCCACCCAGGCCGGTAGTCAACAATCTGTCCATTCGGCACCTATGACGGTGCCCGAAGTCAGTAGCGCTTACAGTCCAAGGTGCCGATTAAAATTTTGATCCAGGATGATTAGTGGTCGCAGAGTAGGGATCCAAGAACTTCTGTTCTTACATAATCCGACGATCTTGGCCTTGCAAGAGACCAAGATAAACAGATGAATTAACTTCGCATTTCCGGCTATACCATATACAGATACGACAGACCCAACGCCAGGGGAGGTGGGGTTGTTCTAGTCGTAAACAATGAAACTGAGCATACAAATTTAGGAGTCAAGTAAACTTCGGCTTATCTACCGCCTAAAGATCTACTCCACGAAGAGGACATTGAAGAACTTACTCGAACCCTATCTCCAAGATCATCATTGTGGACCTGAACTGCAAACACCAGCAGTGGAACAGCATTAGACAAAATAGGAACGGTTAAAGATTGTGAAGATATCCGGACCAGCCAAGGTTACTCCCGGGGGCAGTGGCAGAGCGGATAATCTGGACATAGCAGTCCTAAAAAGCATGTGGTTCGACCCCAGCATAAAGACTATAGTAGAATGGACATCAGATAACAACCCTATAAAACTGTATGTTAATCTGAGACGTGGCAGATCAAACTTGAGGCAAAAGACAGGCTTTGCTGAATAAGGTTGGCCATATCCTGGAAATATCTGCCGTCAAAATATCTGTAAAACAGGGGCATCTCGGCCACATGTCTGCGGTATTCCAGACTATCCAGTCCCCAAGTCAACTGCGGTCGCCGAGACGCACAGCTCTCTATTAATCCAGCAGCTTTAAGATGTGCTTAGGTGCTACACCCGAGATATATGGCCAAAATTGTAAGTACGGTCTTATTTGCGCTTTGCAAAATTAGAGCAGCTGCTACGGTGTATACAGTTTTTTGTTGCGAAATAGCGTACCAAGCATCTGCGAGGCTGATTTTGCGAGATACCCAGTAGTCCGATTGACGAGCATGAAAGGAGTGGTCGATCCTTCCATAATGATGTCAGGGCCCGCCGAATTGGATTTCTTAGTAACCGTGGCTACTTGAGTTTTTGCTGCATTTAACTGGACCAAATTTCTTTGGCCCCAAGTTTAAACTTTCTCCAGATCTCGATTAATTATTGTAATTTGCTCCTGTCTGCGGTGATAAGTCTCAGTCGCTGGTAAAGGTTTTCCTATCTAAATTGGGAGACAAGGGTACTGCCATCTGCAGAACTGTAAACAGTAGGCGTATTGTGCCCTGAGGCACGCACGCATTAATATGTCCATCAACTGCAAAGTGCAGATAACGCTTCTTAAGGAGTCTTGGCAAATCAGCTGCAGAGGTGACTATGGCAGTCTGAAGGACGACAGTTTAATGAGCAATCCGTCATGCCAAATTATGTCGAATACCTTCGATATATCAAACGCAATTGCTCGAAATTATCCGTAGTTCCCTATTTCCCTACTCCCTACATGAGCGACATAGGCCAATATAGCTCCTGTCGATCTCGCTTTGCGAACGCCGTATTGATTCTTGCTAATTATTTTATTGGTCTCGAGGTGCCAGGGTAGTTTGGGTTAGCTGATTGACTACACATTTCCTGACTTTGGAGATTACTACAAGCAAGACAATTGGGCAACAGCCCGAGGGCATCGGTTTCTTGCCATTTTTGTAACAGGTTGCACTCGAGCGACTTTTCAAGAAGATGGACAAATCCCTTTTCGGTAAGATCGAGAAAGAAGCCTTGAAAAATTAGTGTTGGTCCATTGGTGTAGTTCTTTAACACGATTGCAGGTACTCCGATCGGTCCTGATGCCTTTTGTGTATCTAGTTGTATGAGGATTTAACAAATATCACATTGATGAGACTAAACTTCCTCCATGGTATTGTTGATGTTGGTTATGGTGGGGAGAGCCTCGCAATTAGGAGCGTTTAAGGTAGAATGTGAAGAAAATATTTCAGCGGACATATTTGATCTTTCCTTAGCTGTATTCGCCGTGACGCCGCGTTCATCTGTTAAGGGTGGGAGAAATGTTTTTGTGAAGTTATTACTTACTGTTTTTGCTACCGACCAGAAATTCCTGGAGACACTGGGGCATTGCAAATGATTACTCCTGATCATTTGATTGTGTTTGACCTTAATTTCGTCAATCACACGTTTGCATTCATTTCTCGCTTCAGCAAAATAGTTGCGATCTTCGGCGGTCTGATGTTGTTGCCGGTTTTATATTTTCTACCAACAGCTATTTCGCATCTTCTGTCGAACTAGGGCTTTACTTTTGACTATACACGAGTAATATTTCTCATATATCGTTGCTTATATTTCTCAGCTTATGCCATCACAACCAAAAAAATATATAGATTGAACGGGTCTCGTATCAAGACGATCATTTTAGAAGTTGGCCTACGAGATCTTCTCACCTAACACCTTTAGATTACTACCTATGGGGAAGCAGATCATTATTACACCTCTTTCCACTCAATTATTTCAATTTGTATTAGTTATTGTCATTGACAATGTCAGTCCAATTTTGGTACTTTTCCAAATTCAATATACCCAAAATCCATAACAACTTTTTATAACTTCGTATACCCTTTGTTTACTGCCATTCATTAAAATAATTCACTAATCACTGTAGGATAATTTTGCAAGAATAACTAAATACCACTCTCCTTCATACAGGTTTTTAAGTGTTCAGTGGAACCTTAACCAGCATAGAAGAGATAACTCTTATGTCTCTCCTCGTATTGACATCTTTTCACCCAATTGCAAACTCATCAAACATGTAGCAGATGGAAAACAGGGTAAATGGATTCTCATGCAGTAATCTCAAGGACCGTCTCGTGAAATGTCTTTACATATCTCCGCAATAAGCTTGATGTCTTTACTGTGAATGAAGCGATCGAGCATCCACAGGAAAAGGTTTGCTTGCAAAATGCAAAACAATGCCGCGCCTGAATATTTGATAGAGCAAAGTGTTTCTTCATGTCTGTTTGCTGCATATTGTAGTATTGAGATTTAGTATTAAGCTCGCCCTGGTGGAGCACTAAAGTGCATTTTTTCCCTAAAGCTGGTATGGGCACTAAACACTTTCTTGTAAGCATATATTGGTTGGTAATGCTTTGCTTAAAAACTATTATATTATACTTTACATGAATGCCATGAACTACAAGTATCCCACTATATAATTTTTTTAATAGGTGCAATTGACAGTTCAAACTTAACTGTTCATTAATTACGTTCGCATAAGTGAATTGTGGTCTAAATTGATGCCAAAATATCTCAACTAATATTGAACAAATTTAAATGCAATTATTGGAGTGGAGATTGCATAGTCAAATTCAACGATATTTGAGGAATATTACTAGTGTGTCCCTGAATAACAATTTAAAAAGAGTTATCTTTAAGATGTTCACAACTGTCAATATACAGGAACTTATCCTGTCTTTTAAATAAAGCTTTTACATGTCATATAATAAAATTCCAAACAATACATCGGTTAAATAATATTTCGATCTATACTATATAATTTTTTTAATAGGTGCAATTGACAGTTCAAACTAAACTGTTCATTAATTCCGTCGCATAAGTGAATTGTGGTCTAAATTGATCCCAAGATATCACCACTAATATTGATCAAATTTAAATGCAATTATTAGAGTGGAGATTGCATAGTCAAATTCAACGATATGTGAGGAATATTACTATACTCGACGCGCCGAAGAGATTCACCAAACACGGAAAACACGGATACAATAATTCTTCTTATTTTATGATTCCATTGATTTCAAACATAGGAACTTTGATTAACACACTCTACTTTTATTTTTTGTATTATGGATAAGAAAAATCGAAATGAAAAACAAAACATTGGGTCGATTCAATCATAAAATAAGACGAATTGTTTCCGCGATCGGTGAATCTGTTCGGCGCGTCGAGTATAGTGTGTCCTTGAATAACAGTTTAAAAAGAGTGATCTTTTAGATGTTCACAACTTTCAATATACAGGAACTTATCCTCTCTTTTAAATAAAGCTTATACATGTCATATAATATAAACAATACATCAGTTAAATGTTTCGATCTCTGTGTAATAACAATTATAAAATTTTGAAAGAGGAGGAAATACTTTATTTCAAAAACATATTTTTAAATTTCAAATGATATTAAAAAAAGTTGAAATTTTTTGAGAATGCCTCTAATTCATTAAAGCCATTCCGGGTTATTTTTTTCAAGAACTGTAGCAAAACGATTGCAATAATTATTATCAATCATCATCATGTTATGAAAATTCTTCAAAATAAGAGATCAGCAGACAATTTGTAAGCAAAAAATGTTCTTGGAAACCACAACGGCAAGATATTAAAGTCATATTCAGGTGACTTTAAAATTAAATAGAGAGCACATCTATTAAATTATATTTATATTGAAATTAGAGACAAAATTTCATATCATGATTAACTGGGTTTAATAATTAAATTCCACAACTACGAAAACTTAAATATGATCTCTTCCGAAATGAATTCAGTATGGCTGAGGATTCCTGGCGAGAAAATTTCTTTGGCTTGCAACAACACAACACATCACTAATCGATCAAAAGAAAATTAATTCTTATCACCAGTACTGCTTTTGACCGATACCAGGTTTAATCATTAGCGGAAACTTTTAAAAAATCTCGAAATAGTGTACAAGGAACCAAAAGCAAATAGGCTGGGAATATTAGCCACCGGAAGATAACCGAAAATGGCGCTTGATCGGTTAGAATCGGCAATTAGTTCAAAATCCAATAAAGATATAATTCTGGTAACTTTGCTATGTTTAATTCAACTTATGACCTCTAAATCCTGAAGTTTAACCGATGGAAAACCGAAAGATTTATTTCTTGTAGAAATATGATTAAACAACTTGTATAATGCAAAAAAAAGCTGTGATCAATGATCATAATATACGTTCTTAAAATCTTTAATTATTTCAATTGTTATGTCATTCTGAAAGCAATACCATGTTTATTTATCACAATATCTTATTGCATCCAACCAAATTAACTAAACACTGAAGTGAATAAAGATAAATTGGTGTAATTATTCTGACGGAAGTAGGTTCCGGAAAGATCATTTATTTATAGACAGTGTAAGGAAATAATTAAAATGTATTCACAATTGTAGATAAAAAGAGCAACATGTTACGGGCACATAAAAGCTGAAACACAAAGAAACGCATCAAAAAGTTATGTCATATTCATTACACGAGCCTCTATTCAAAAACATACGCATATCATGTACAATTAAATAATGAAAAATAATGAAAATATGATTATGAAATAAGCTGAAATTTAGACGTTTCCCGCATATATTCTTCATTTTACCTTCGCATTAATTTTATTTGAAAATAACTTATTTAATTGAAATTGTTTGCCTAATGAAGAAGGAGAGAGAAAAAAAGACGGACGGATATGATATTATTATAAAATAACAGTAACTTATATTAATACTTAAAAAATTTACATATTAATATATTTTTTGATTATTGAAGTGAAACTTGATGGGTGGGTTGCATGTTACAAAATATGTAGAATAAGCTGGTGAACGTGATGCGCAGACGAGGATGCGACCGGTGTGGAGGACAGAAGTAGAGAGGGAGGCGTGTAACGGAGGTAGAGCGGGAGATATACCGTTGGTTAAGACAGAAGGCGAAAAAATTATGCGTCGCACTCTTAATACAATATGAAGGTATATAGGCTATTTAATACGGGTACCACCAAAATATAGAGAATTAAAAATATAAGTTGATTCACTCCGCGCCATCGACAAATTCCACTCCGCCACTCCCCGCCTGCCCGGTAGACTGGTGCCAGTCTACAGTGGAGAGCTAGGTGATTTAAGTTTATTTCTAATTTATTTACGGTCCGGCGTATAGGGTGAGATTTCAAAAATAGCGGTTTGTTTTTGTGGATTTCTGAGTGAAATGTCTAGTCGAAATATTTGTTCAGTAGTTGATTGTGAACGACAATATATCGCTATTTAGGTGCCCAAAAGACAATATATCGCTCTTTAGGTGTCCAAAAGGGTAGGTATGTATTAGTTTATTATAAGCTTTTATTTAACTTCACTTGTATGTTTGGGTCAAATCTTACAAGTTAAATTTGTCCTACTTCTACTAAACTTGCAGGTGTCGAGCCTGGCAAAGTGCCTTAGAATTAGTAGAATCCCACAAATATGCGAATAATATACCACTGTAATGTCATAGCCGTATTAGTATGTGTGGTTTGCATTTTAATGAAAACAGTTGTGCAAATTCTTCTAGGAGCTGTATACATTCATGTGATGTTCCATCAACTGGGTCAGCAACTAAAAAAGGTAACGTTTAATGAGATTTTGTGCATTTGCAAAATAATGTAAGATGGGTGCAAATATAGGTTTATCTAAAAGTCTATTACTTTAAATTTTGTGCTAATTAGTAAAATGTGGTAAAATTAACGAAATATAGAAATTACTAAAATGTAGACAATTAGTTTTGCAAAACTTTTTCCAAAATAATTTGTAAAGTTTTACAAAACTATGATGTAGTTCATCTCCAAAATAAATTTAAATAAAGAATTTTGCACGAGGTATTAAATTTCATTCTTGAAGTAAAAAATAATATATTTTACAAATTTTATTGCAATCGTATTTACCGTATTTTTTGTTTAAATATGCTGAATAAATAAGGCCTTTACCTTTTCATCTTTTTTTTGGGGCTTCACAAAATATAGTTTTCAAAATTTTAATAAAAGCATATTTCATTATTTAAACTACTCCATTGATTACTTACTAAGCGGGAAATTTTACTCTATATTTACCAATAGTGCTTAGACCGAAGTAAATCGCGTCAAACTCGGCTCCTATTGCCTCAATACCCCTTACATTTTTTTACCGTCACGTTGCGTCCTCGGCCCGCCTTTGATATAACGATTTCATTGAATTGACGCTTAGTGAATCAACTTTGGTAGCACCTTCTTTAAAAGTACGATAACCGACCAAGTGCTAAAAATATCGAGCTAAAGCGCGTTCTACGTCGCCTTCACATTTCGTTTAATACGACGCTGTGTCTAGCCTCCCGGTACCGGTATCCGAATAAATCCAACGGTATGATGACGTAATGGTCTACCGGTATTTACAATAATCCCGGTAGATTTTGTTCTCGTATTACAATATGTCTTCGTGATGCAATTAATTTGTCGCAAGAGCTCTCGTGGTGTAGAGGTTTAGATAGTTGGGTCTCACCTGGACGGCACGGGT
Source organism: Pissodes strobi (assembly GCA_016904865.1). Taxonomy (NCBI): domain Eukaryota; kingdom Metazoa; phylum Arthropoda; class Insecta; order Coleoptera; family Curculionidae; genus Pissodes; species Pissodes strobi. Next base: position 72,908 of record MU186772.1, on the reverse strand, counting down.
TCGAACCCCATTGCTTTTTTTATTTTTTTTTAAGATTATGTTTCTAAACATTTTTTTTTCTTGATTTTGGGTGTGTCTTGGGTTAGATTGGGTTAGCACCTGGTTAGTTTCCTTTTCTTGAGCCCCCGTAGCGAGCGAAGCGAGCGGAGGGTCATGCGGATCGCCCAATAGGAGAGGCCGATTTTGATATAGTCGGCTACGCCTGTAAAGGATCTTTAAACGCTAATTATTTTATAAAATCTAACGTGATTAATAGAAACACCGGCAGAATATTACGTCATCAATACATACCGGGATTAATTCGGATACCGGTACCGGGAGGCTAGACACAGCGTTAATACGACAGCGATATCATAGAACAGAAATCTAGAATACCTGCGCTATCGCCATATTATTATTATCATACACCTTCTACTTTATGTGGATGCATTTTTTAGTAGTTTTGTTACCCACAAAAAATAAAGACTTTTTGACATAGTCTTTTTGACCTCCCAAACCGACTTCTTAAAAAATAAATTAAAATTAAAAAAAGTTTCTATAACCACAGAAACCCATATCATCGTGCTACGGAAATTTATATATAATTTACTTTAATGCTTTTCAATAAGCATGTGGTACGCGCGTACCTAATAACCGGGACCTGCAAAACAGGTTATATATCCCAAACAAATGCACTGGCTACATATTGCGGTCATTAGACCAGTGGAGTAGTAGCTTGGTACTCCAAGTGCTTACAGAGCTCCGCAAGAATCAAATTATCCACGTTGCAAAGCAAAGACAGTCTGATAATTGATGCCGCCTTCGGCACTGCACCTACGGCAATGCTTGAGTATCTTTTAAATCCGCCATTTCTCCAAATTGTGCTCTAGAGGGAGGCCAGATGGCCTACGTATAGATTAACACAGGCGGTGACCAACAATCCGTAGGCAATTATCGTGGTGCCCAACAAGCTGCAACACCCTAAACTTACACTGATCTGGATACCTGAACATTTAGGATAACGCAACGAAAGATCTGAGGCGGCCGCAACGACCTTCATAGGGCCTGAACTATTACTAGGAGAAGCTTACAACACAGCTAAAGAAACCCTCTCCAGGTAAACACAACAGCAATTGTTAAAGAAAGTTACCGTGCCTAACTCATTCAAATATAGCAGCGAATCTGCCATCAGGAGCAAGAACTAAACAACTACTTCATTTTGGACGACAGATGGTGCAGGCTGTAGTGCACACTGGCCATTTTCGGCTAAGAAGTGACATGAACAAGATAGGATTTTCCGAAGAAAGGAATGCTGCTTGTGCCACTGTCCAGCGATGGAAATGCACGGACAATTTCACAGTGTTTGAGAATTCTCAAATGACACTTATATATTTCAAAACTATCCACCTCAGAAAGCTAATCAATTTCATGAAAAGGCTCGAGCATCTGGCCTAGTGGAAACCTCAGACGTGAGCCATTATTGGCCTAGAGGCCGCAGTCGAAGGCCCTATCTGGGCCCACTTACATGTACGAATACCGATTACCTAACAAGCTGTGCAAGCCTGCAGGCTTGGTATTAGGTACGATAATTTTTAAATTTTGTGTTCAAAACTTGCTATTTTTCTTTAAAAAATGATTAGTGCCATAAAATAATTGGAACACCAATGGGAACGCCGATAAGCCTCATATGGACGCCGTTTAGTGAACCAACTTTGGTAGCATCTTGGACAAAATTATAAAAAGCTGCCATTAAATTTACTTTTTTTATTTAAGTTTGTCGATGACCTCGTGACTCTCATCCTCAACAACGAAATTGAGAATCTACTGAGTATTTTCATCTCAATAGAAACACAGTCAGTTCGCCATAGAGAAGGAAAGTAATGCTAGTGTCCCAATTTTGGATACACTGTTGATTAGATTGAATGATTGGGGTACAATTTTGAATTGCTACCAAAAGCCGACCTCCTCGGGAGGATATATTAAATATTCTTCAAATCACTCGCAAAACCAAAAGTATAATACTATTATAATGATCAGGAATATGATTACTCATATATCAGATGATACGTTCTTGAAGCCAAATGTGGACAAGGTAATGGAAATATTTTAAACAACGGATTTCCTTGCTTATAGGTATGTTAGGCAACTATTTATGAAGGCCCCATTGATTATCAGCCACCCCATGTCTTCATATACAAAACACTACAATATATCCAAGGATTTACGTTATATAGAATTATTTCAATAACATAAATAACTTAAAAATTGCTTGCTTGGACACTTGCGTTATTTCAAATATCAAAAACTGTGTTTAAAATCTCTTGTCAGGCATGTAGCAAATTTTATATAAGTAAAACGTAGAAAAAAACGAACTACACAACACAAAAGTGACTGCCGCATTGGAAAAATGTCTTGGAAATAAAGCAATATCATTAATTTAAGATCGGATATAGTTCATTTATTTTGGACTGGTATGGTACAGATTCAGTTCTACGTAATATAATATATGCCCTTGACTTCCCACCAATAAGGAAACACTTTTGTTAAAACTGTAAAATAGTGTACAACCTTTTGCTAGCCATACATGTTGAAATTGGTTTTTAGTTGCAATTTATGTTAAAAAAAAATAGCTGGATATTTTTAGTACCATCGCTTGAACTCACCCATCAATATTGTTTCATATCAAGGTCATAGTAAGTAGCGTTGATGATTTGATTATATCGCAAATAAAAATAAAAATGTGTTTCTCCGATTGACAGCAAATATTAATCTTGCAGACACATATCAATCAGCAAAGTATTACTTTTCCTGCCTTGGCAGCAAAGTGAGTACTATGTATTAGTAAATGATTAGTCTCCATGGGACATAAAATTATTATGGACATATACATTTCCATAGCAACCGTTCCAACAAAAGCGATTTCTATCATATTTTAATTTATCACTACAGGAAAAATAAAAAGATTGGTGTAATAATTTGTAATTATACAATATTCATATATCACCATAAACAATCGGAGAAAAAATTATATGTTCAACTCGGCAGCATAGTAGATTGACTGCCTTAGCGGAATTCTTAGCCTCTCTACGCTCGGCTATGAACTGTCAGCCGCGGCAGTCAATCTACTACTTTGCTGCCTAGTAAAACAAAAAACTATTATTGTAGGGATGTTACCGGTTTTTTAAAAAATACTCCAGTTGTAAGTAATTGCCCTTTTCTGCGGATGTGTTCTCAAGTATTTTGAGCGACCAATGTGCGTTAGTTTTGAATATTATTGTGTAATATCAACGTTGTTGTTCTGAGAGTGATATAATATTAATGTCAAAATATAGAGAATACGTAAGAATAAATGAGCATCTAAACGAATAAAATAAGAAAAAGGGCTTGAAATGACCTTCCACATCATCTCCAATACTTTTATTAAATTAACTCAATAATAAATCGTCACTTTCATTAACCTAGTAGAAATTGTATTAAAATTCATTCACTATCTGTTTGCTGCGTTATCCATACGGTCGAAATTTGTCAAATTTCTAAAGCAATTTCAAATTGCTGCCAAATCTAGATCTGTTATTTAACAGCATTTTAAACATTTTAAATATTGTTTACTACATAAACTGTTTTCGAAATTATAGCTTTTGCATTTAAGTTTGTATCTTTGTTTTTATTGATCAATAAGAGACGCCAACTTCCGGTCTTCGAATATTGGTTCCGAATTATTGTTTGGGCCACAGTGAAAGGGAAATTATTAATAATGATAAATTTCAATCACACTAACTATTTTCCTCAATTTGCACTAAACCGGCATTAATCGTTTTTTCTTGCCTATTTAGTTAAGCAGAAATAATTTTTTCATAAAAAGCATCTGTTGTGGCTAGTTCTTATCTTTCAATCGACTTTCCTCTTTCATAGAATAGGAATATTTTGTATTTAAGCAGCTTTTGGCAGTTTTTAGCTGGCATTTGTTAAACGTGTGCTATTTTTAATCACAGCATTTATACCTGCGCTAGCTATTAAACACAAACCAGTAATACAGCTTACTTTTATTTTTTCAATTTATTCAACCATTGTTTTTACAGTTATCCATACTTTTTATTAATTTCGTTAGATACAGGTTTATAATTTTTCATTAACTTACTGAGCAAGTGCAATATGAAAAAAAAAAATAGATTTTTAAAACAAATATTTAACTACAAATAATAAGCTTTGCCAGATAATATTTCTCCACCACATTTTGATTGAAAATTTCTCTACAAAGCTGCTTCGGCGCAGGCTCCGGTGTGTTAATTGCATAAGTGCTAATTTAGTGACCATAAAGAAGCTGAAAACCCAAAAAGTTAGAGTCAAAACTTGATAAAGTTGGAGGTTTTTACTGTTACAATTTCATTTACTAATCATTTTTTTTAGATTTCACACTTATGACAACGGGGGCAAATTTGTTATTCCAAAGCTTACAACTTTCAGGTTTTTTAGCTTATTTAGGGTTAGTAATTTAGCACTTGTGCACAGTTTACTCCCTGAAGCTAGATCGGAAGCGGCTCTATAGAGAAAATCTCAATAAAACTGAGGTGAAGAAATGGGCAACAATTCGCCTGACAAACGTGAATCCTCCACAATAATACAGAACATAATACCAACCACAAATTATAACTTGTGAGTCAACGACTAATGCCGGGTTAATTACATAAATCAATTGAAATGACATAACTTGATTGTTAAACAAATATTTCAATTAAGCAGAAATTTAATTTGTTTTGTAGTATAGTTAGCGAAGAAAATGACATAATATAAAAAATAAGATTGTATCTTCTTGAAGGCAACATATCCATTACACATACGTCGGCGTCGCCTTTAAAAACACATGTAAGTCAAGTACAACTAAATTGTGAAAAATATCTAAAATGATATATCACGTTTATCTCTACAGATAAACATTCTGCATATAAACTTAGAAAATATTTCAAAATTAAAATTAAAGAGGGCTTTCTAAGAGTTGTGTGTGTTATACGCATATAGACAAATATAAACATTATTGCTCACAATTCAGTTGTACATAAGATACATATCTTGTGAAAAGCTACATATGAACGAACGAGAAGAAGACTAATTTGAATTATTATGGCAGCAAATTTTAATATTATTCTACTTATGTATATTTGGCAAGAATGATTGACATACATGATTTTAATAGTTTGAATTTATGTAATGTTCGGCACCCACACAAAACGAAACTCCTATATTACTCAATGAGCGGTTCATGTGAGAAGAGGATTGTGAACGTGTGATTTAAATCGCTGTAGGCAGTTGGTTTCGGGAAAGACGTTACTCAGAAGTCCATTCCAGAGCGAGGCAGTCCTCCAGATAAAGGAGTCACATAACAGCGATGTCCTAGTTATTCGTAACTGAATCGTATGTTGATGAGCAGCTTGTGTCTGGTGGGTGTTTCTGTTTGGCACAACTCTGGGCGGAATCATAAGTGCTAGATCGTTCAAAAACTATCCGTAGTCGTATCGATAGTAAATAGATAGGTCCACCACTTTTCTTCGATGTTCAAGGATATCAAGGTATCTAGTCAACTCTGAGTCATCCACAAGATGGACTGATTTCCTCTATATGAAGTCCAATATCTTGAGCAAGTGTTTGGATGCCGAACTTCACTCATGGGAATAGTATTCCAAAAATGGTCTTATCTGGACCTTATAGAACAGTAAGAGCTGATGAGGCGTATACAACTTTTTTGTTCTATGGAGTGCTCCTAGCTTCTGCACTGCTGCCTTGGAAATTTTAATGACGTGATTACGTCAAGAATGTTGTGTTCTATGTTGACGTCGAGCAAGCCTATGGATGGGGTCATTGCTTGTTCTGTCATTGATAAGTTAGTTCCTGTGGTGTTTGTTTTTTTAGATGACAGCTGATTGGGTCCTTCAAGCATTAAACTGGACACTGTTTTCCTTACCCAATTCCACGATGGCGTTCATATCCGCATGGCAGCAATCTGTTTTTCTCGCTCGCGTTGGGAACGAGCAACATTCATTGAAGACCGCGACATGAATGGGGATGTAAGAGTGCTGTCGTATGAAAAGTTGTAAATAAAATTATTTTCCTGTGGCCTCGTTAGTGTCTAGATTATTGAGTATTGGTTTCAATTCGCGTTGGCGAAATACCAGACCTGGCATTGAAAAATTCACTCTCTGGAGAGCTGGGAGGAGTCTCTCCTTGTGGATCTAAGGTAAAACTTGATGCAAAAAAATACGCTTTTTTTCATCCGCGTCCGCTTTTGAGCCATCACCTTTGGTCGGTGGTGGGAATGACGTCTTCGAGAAACCTTGATTGATAACTTTTGCAATTGACCAAATGGATCTTGATCCGTTATCTTGTTCTTGATCTGTTCGTCATATCCCTCCTTGCTCTCGTCAATGGTCCGCTTACACTGGTTTCTAGTCTTGATGAATATATTTCGATTTTCGGCTATCGGATCTCGGCGGCATTTGGTGTAGGTGGAATTTTTAGCATTGATCGTTCTTGAGCAATTTCCCAAGCCATGGTTTACTGTTTGATATACGTTTAATATAAGAGGGAATGAAATCTTCGATACCAGCTAGGATAACTTGAGTTATCTCATCAGCAGATTCAGAGGTTTTGATTCCTAAAGCAGACATCTTTCAAAGGAAAGATTGATAAGACTCGCGAAGATCACGCCACTTGGAGATTTGTAGTGCCAAACCTTTCGAGATACCTGTGGCCGATAGCAAGTTCATAATATTGTGGTCTGATAAGCTCAACGGAGGTTGAGATGTAGCAAATATATTATTTACTTAGAAATGGTTTGAGCATCTGATAAGATGCTTGCATCCTGCTTATATTTAGCATATATAAAAGTAATTTTTATGTATAATATTGCAAATATATGTTAGTCAAAGGAAATACAATGCAAAGAAGATACGCTGAAGGTATACCCCAAAATTTAAAACATATTTAAATTGTGATTCCAATGAACATTGAAGAAATAACGCAATTTTAAAATTGACATTATGAATGAGGTGTGAACGTCCATTTAAAGGCACTAAGCAAAATAATCTTGGTCATTGTCATCCCACAGGAAAGTTTAGAATTGCAGCTCACGGAGTATATATTATATTTTTAATAATTATTCCTGTCTTCTATGTTTTATAAAGAAACTTTCAGTTTCAGTGGTTGCTTGGTTATAAATATACGATGAGAACAGTTTCTACACATATTCCTCCATCGAGTTTCCCAACTGGATGATCTACCACCTTTTTTGGTATCAAAATCTGTACCGTGTATTTAACTGCTTCGGTGCAGTATTTCAGCTTCCTTACTCCATACTTGGCATCGGTTCAGTATCATCAAAAATTTCGTCACTTCATTAACTTCCTTAACTCACCACCTCATTTTAATCAGTTCACATAAAATAAGTGAGGTTTTCTGCAATTTTTCTCACATTCTTATTGCTTTACTACACCAGGAATTATCTGCAAATACATTTTAAAATACTGACGCATATTTTCTCTTTTCTAGGTAAGAAACCCAAACTAAAAGTTTTATAGATTTTTAATATAGTTAAAGAGTATCTACGGGACACAATTCTGAGTCTCTGTTGAAACATTGAAAACAGCTTCCTTTCGTATTTAAAATCGGTAAATTAAAAATGTTGGACCTTCATCCAATAATATTATGTGTAGATCTTTGTGTAAAACTATATTTGTAGAAAAAGCATTAGTCAGTACTAATTCCAAACAAAATAAATATTTATTAAATTAGCATTTGATTTGAATAATCAATCCACATAAAATAAATTAAAATGTTCTGCATTAAAATTTGAGATTTTTTTGTAAAGTGAAACTACCAGCAAAGAATATGCCATAATATATACAATTAAATCATAATTATTTGCAGGCAATACATCTAACAGATTATGAGGCTTCAGTCCAAAAACATATACATGTCTCGTATAGCTGAATCATGTAAAATATCAAAAATATGCCCACTTACTACTAATCATAAGTACAAGTTGAGGAACTTTTTGTCTAGATTTTCATATTTATATGGGAAACAGACTCTTCCAAATAAACTCTTCAATATATCAAATTTAAAAGAATATTTGTAGTTAAAAACCACCGTTGGTTGTCCAAGATTTCAAGCAATAGTATAGTACGAAAGGATAATTAGCATTCAATATTGATGCCAAAGTTCTTGTGTTATTTGCAATTCAAAAACGTATTAAAATTATAACCCTACCAAAGTGTTGTACAGTATATTACAAGATACAATTAATATCTAAGTTGTTTAAAAACTGCTGGAATAAACAAAAAGCCCGAATTCCGCTTGTATTTAATAGGTTATGCTAAAGTAAACATATTACAAATAAAATGCGGCAAATTGAAAATACTTGAAATTGATATACAAAATTTAGTTCACACGTCAATGGAAGCAAAAAATATTAAGGATGTGATTGTACCTATGTGCGACAAAAATGATTTTCAACTAAAATTTCCCATGAAAATCTCTAATTTTTCAAACCTCTACAATAATCTACATCGAGTTGTGAGTACATAACTGATTCGAAAGTGTTTCTTTCGCCCCATAATAACAAAAAATAATTATCGATAGATGCCTTTAAAATGGTTCCTCTGCGTATTATTAATAACGTACTTCCAAAATTGGGTTAGAATCCATTATGTACTGCCACATACCATCAGCAATTATATGACGGTCAACATCAAATAATCAAATCACTAAACCTTCATCTGGAGATAAGTCACGTCTGTCTCTATTGCGGAGAATTTAAATAACAAATAAACGTGTCAGCCCGAGGAGCCGGTCGGAGATGTAGGTAGTTTAGTTTTCATATGCAAGCAACACGTACGATTTTAATTAAAAATACGGCTGCAGCAGTAGCCGACCTCAGGAATGAAATATGATGTGCATGATTCATGCACTGGCCGCGCCGCTAATTTAGAGTCTCCAGGTTTTTGTAATTATTACACGGCTTCAAGTGTGTGGTGGGCAATTAATTAAAACAGTTTTT
>MU186772.1:0-40334 GCA_016904865.1 Pissodes strobi | reverse complement strand
GTAGCTTATGCATTTTAGTAGATTACAATATGTTTAGATAATAAATATAATAATTATCTTTCAAGTTCAAGTATCAAGTTCAACCTTTAGACTGAGTGTTCTTTTTCTGCGAATAGGTCTACTAATTCACAATATAAACCTGGGTCCGAAAATGCATAAATTCCAAGATACAAGATGCCAAACATTAAAAAAAAATCGGTTTCTCTTTTAAAATATCTTAAATATCTTTTGACTTGACCGATTCTGTTGAAATTGGGTAGTTTGTCTGGGACCTCATAACCAATATCTGGCAAAAAAGTATGAGCCACTGACTTTATTAAATGTTTTATATTTTTTTCCTATTAAGCAACTAAAATTGCAACATTTTGGTTTCCTGAGATGTTTTCGTATCTTGAAAAAAAAAATAAAAACATTTTATTCATTTCTTTAGGGCAACAAATTCTACATCAATAGCAGAATAAGGATGGCGCTAGTTTTTTATTACAGTGCCTTTATGGAGACAGTGGCGACAATGCGTGGTCAGTGTTTTGATTGGCTCCGCCATTAATCGTCGAATTTCCTGTTTACGTTTGTGTTTTACACCAATCTTTGTAGAGCTAAAGTATATTTTGCAGTTTTGGTTTAATTTCATCAATTCTTTTGCGAACTTTATTCCGTGTGGACTGTGTATTATCAGGATTTTACACTCTTAATAATAATTTGGAAAATTGGGACTGTTAAAAAGTGAGTTTACATCAGTTTGCCTTGCGATCTTGGCGAGGATCGTGGTGTGGCTGTTAACAAATCTCTATCATATTTGTGTACAAGCCTGAGAAATATAATAACTAAGTGTATTGTATATTGTTGTTTAAAACTTATAGTTTAAAGTAAATGTATAAAAGTCATTATGGTCTAGTAATAGCAGCAAGCATACCATAAAAGAGTAGAAAGTATTTGCGTTGTTTTATCTTCTGACAAAAAAATCTATTATTATGGCGCTATTAAAATAATATTTTGAATTGTATATTGATTTATTTTTATTAAGAAACTTCTCTTAGTTGTTTCTTAATATGTAACTGTTATTTACACCTATATACTTATATTATAAAAATTTAAATCGATGTAAGTAGGTACCTCTCAGATTAGTTATCTGTTTGGCTACTCAAATACACACATGGAAATAATCTAGGGATATTAAAAATTTCAGGTTGCTTTGAAACTTTAAGAACTTTCTTAAAAACGAACGGATTTTCACTAGCTATGAAGCTTCCGAGAGGTTGCTGTATTGTCTTTGAAAGATGGCTGTTCAAAGTAACTTAAAGATATTAGGTGATTGATATTATACGGGGTCCTTCAAAGAACGTTTAAAATTTTTTTAAAATGTTGGATCGGCGCATTTTACGTAGAATCACGAAACTTAATTTTCAATTCCATTTTTAGCTAAAACAAGTCTTCTGCTCAAAAAACCTTAATGGGGAAACGTTGTTATCTCTTTTTATTAAAAGGACAGAAACAATATTGTAAAACTCTATATTTTTAACGTTTCACGTAACGCATCAGCATCAGTGATCATTCAATTGTAATAAAATGAAGTAAACTATGTTGAGGTTTGGAACCTTCGGCAACATGCACTAAAACTGAGCTTTATCCACAATACCGAAACATAATTTTTGCACTCGACACGCGTTTTGCTAACCATGTTAGCATCATCAGGAGATGAATAAAACATGAAGTAAATCAGATAAGGATACTGGAAAACAAAACAAATTATACAGGATTTGTTGATTCCGATATTTAAAATTTCTTATTTGTGATTTATGCGACCGTATGTTTAAATCTCTATTTCTTTATGTGAATTTTTGGAAACGCTGAATTTGCTATATTACGTACAGAGTAAAGTAAAAGATGCAAGTGAAAAATCGAAGAGAGCGTTTGTTTTACTTATAGAAAATTAAAAAATAACATTAAAACATTAAAAGATACTCAATCGGTTGTGTGCCCACCACGATTGTTAATGACGGCTCTACACCTTCTTTGCATAATTTGTATCAAATGATCTAAGTTTGCTTGTGGTATTGCCTACCAAGCTTCCTGTCAAGCAGCAAACAGTTGGTCGCTGTTTTCGAAGTGACCTTTCCTTAGAACTCTTCTTTGGAGCATGCCCCATGCATGTTCGCTCGGATTTAAATCCCGGGACTGGGCGGGCCATGGCAATACCTCAATAGCATTATCTTCTAAAAATATTCGTACCATTTTTGCGATGTGCGGTTTCGCATCATCATGCATAAGCACAAAGTTGGCCCCAAGGGTAGCTGCATATGGAACGACAACTGGTTGGAGTATTTCTTCTACATAGCGGTTGGCGTTAAGAAAGTTGTCTAGCCGAATTAGGTCTGTTCTTCCTCCTATACTGATCCCACCCCAAACCATAACACTTCCGCCTCTGTATGAATGAACCTCCTGTACATTAATTAATCGTGCTTCATTACCTGTAGTTCTCCATATTCGTACACGTCCAGAGTCAGGATGGAGCCCAAATAGTGATTCGTCCGTAAAGAGAATAGGAGCCTATTGAAAATTGTCCCATAAAACGTGTTCTTAAGCCCATGTTAAGCGGACGACACGGTTTCCCCTTGTGAGTGGTTGGCATCTCAAAGGTCACCTAGATTTTAAGCCCGCTTCGTGCAATCTATTAATGACCGTTCTTGATGTTACCTGTATACTGTGGGTCTGCTGTAGTTTCATTTTCAGTTCAGATGCTGTTGTGGTGGGATTTCTTCTTGCAGATATTTGCAAAAAACGGTCTTGATTTTGATTGGTAATGCGACGCGTGGTCCTAGGTGTCTTTGAGATACAAGCCCTGTTTCACGGTAACGAGCACAAAGTCGAGACATAACACTTTGTGTCGTACCAATCGCATGCGCCACATCGATCTATAGCATACCGGTATTAAGCATACCAATGGCTCTTAACATCTGCTCCCTCGATAAATGTTGTCTTTCCATTTTCACTTTTCAGCACACAAAGTCCTTGATTTGACTAACGAATACTACTCATTCACTTTATTGTCAAAAGTGACGCAAGTATTAATTTATCAATGTTACCATTAAGACAAGGACAGTACAATAAGGTAACATAGATCATTTTATGCAAAGTTTACTGGAAAGTGTAGGCTAAAAACGTACGGAGTACACGACCTATTGAGAATCTTTCAAGGTTTCAATGGCATTTTTTTAATTTTGTATAAGCTAGAATTATTCTTTATTAAAAGTGAAAAAAAAGCAAAGGTATTGATATATTTCCATTTAAATCCGATAGAACGGTATGGGACATGTTCCAAAAAATTATTCTATGGGAAGAATGTCACCTCGACCGCGACCAACTCTTCCCCGCTATATGTACAGGAAGCTTGATGGGTACTACGACAAGCAGACTTAGATCATTTCATACAAAATATGCAAAGAGGTGTAAAGCCGTCATTAATAATCGTGGTGGGCATATGACCTATTGAGCATCTTTTAATGGCATAACGGAGTCTTTTATTTTGTATAAGTTAGTATTGTTTTTGATTAAAAGTTGAAAAAACATTCTCTCCTATTTTTCATTTGCATCTTTTACTTTACCCTGTACATAATAGAGACAATTAAACGTTTCATAAAGATTTGCATGCACAAATAGAGAAGTAAACATACGGTCGCATAATTCATAAAAATAGGATCAAATATCGGACACAAAAAATCTTTGAGTCACCATGTATAATTTGTTTTGTTTTCGAATACACTTATTGGCTTTATTTGAATTTATCACAATTGAAAGACCACTGATGTGACTGATGCTGATGAGTTACGTGTAACGTTAAAAATATAAAGTTTTACAAAATTGTTTCTGTCTTTTTAATAAAAAGAGATAACAACGTTTCCCCATTAAGGTTTTTTGAGCAGAAGACTTGTTTAAGCTAAAAATGGAATTGAAGTTTCGTAATTCTACGTAAAATGCGCCCATTCAACTTTTAAAAAAAATTTCAAACGCCCTTTGAAGGACCCCGTATAATATCACCTAATAACTTTAAGTTACTTTGAATAGCCATTTTTAAAAGACAATTCAGCAACCTTTTGGAAGCTTCATGGCTCGTAAAGATCCGTTCGTTTTTAAGAAAGTTCTTAAAATTTCAAAGTCACCTCAAATTTTCAATATCCCTATACTATTTCCATGTGTGTAGTTGTTGAAATGTTTCGTATTTTGTTAGATCTTTGTCAGTTATTGTCAGTTATTATTACATTCTGTAATATTTGTCAATTTTCTGAAGAGTATTGAGTCGAACACTGATACTATCTATGCAGAGTTGCTCTCCCTGGACGTACATTAGTATTGTTTACTATAATACAGATCAACTGTGCTCCGAAGCTCAAGACACTAGCGCAAGACACCAGCTTTATTCCTATTGAGTAAGTCGCAGTAGCAGTGAGCCAAATGTATGACAGATACTCTTGGCATCCAGGCGCAAATCCCTGGATGAGTCCCCATTGAGTACGTTAAATTGGTCATAGACCAATCTAGGACAAAGCCCTTGCTATTCTGGTGTAAGGCTCTGGGTGCGTTCCCCCGAATAAGTACGCCAAACTGGCCACTAGGAGTTACTGCACCGAAGGATATAGGCGGTAGAAGGGAGAAAGTTAAATCCGGAGCAAGAAAGAAGAGAGAGCAGAAACTCGTGATCGAGGAGCACCTCGAAGAAGGTGGCGTTAAATTTCCTAGATATGCTGAAATCGAGTGATATCCCGGCCATGCGCTTAAGGCGGCGGCAAAGAACATCGACATCCACCATGAAGAAGATGACAGCTATGACAACGATAGCTGCTCAGATGGCTCCTCAGGAAGCAGAAGAGCTGCAACACGACTTGCTAGAGCCCGAGTTAAGCACGACCAAGCGGACACTGCAAAAAGACACATCAAAGCGAAGTTCCACAGAGTCGTAGAGGCATATACGAAGATAAACGAAGAAAAAGAGGCCCTCCAGACGAGGGTCGAAAACCTGGATAAACTCTACCAGAGTCAAATGGAAGGAAAACGAATGAAGTTAGCCCCCCTGCAGCCCACCTGCAGCAGCCCATACAGCAGCAGGGGCTCTGGGCCCAGGCAAGCGGACACATCAGGAGACGTCGCGCCATCGAAAAAAGCAAGCGAAGAAGAAGATATGGAAGTGCAATGCTGGCTGAAATAGGAGACCAACGTTCCGCCTATGCCACTTTGGCCAAAATACCAGCGGCCAAGAATCTAATCCCGCCCATAACCATTCAGGGCAATGAAGATTGGAAGACATTACATGGAGAATTACAAAGTGCGAACTTTGAGGTCCACTATGATCAGACAGTTGAACAAACCATGTAAGTATTCACTAAGTCCCCAGCAGGCTACCGAAAATTAAGGCGGTACCGAAAAACGGTTCTACTACACGTATAAATTGCCAGAGGACAAGAAGTTTCACGCTGTGATTAGAGGTTACCTTTAAAAATAGCAGAAAAAGATCTGAAAGAAGAACGCGAGGATATGGGATATAAAGAGGTAGAAGTTGTCAAAATGACAAGTAGAAAGACACAGAAGAGAACGAAATTGGTTTTGGTGTAAACCAAAAGCAGTGACATTCTCAAAGAGAAATACTTAATTGCAGCCCGATACAGTGCTACCGCTGCCAGAAGTATGGGTTAGTTTGGGGTAGTAGATACACCCAGTCGGGATGTTGCTTCCCGAACATCTGCGTAAGATGCGGAGGAATATATATAGCAGAAGCGTGCCCAGTCACCAAGGAAGAGGGACTAAAAACGCGACATGTGCGAACTGCGGGAAGACACATCCCGTCAACCAAAGGGGCTGTGAGAAATTCCCCAAAAATAAGACTCAAAATCAACAACAAGAGTGACAACAAGAAATCCACTCAGGCCGGTAGTCAACAATCTGTCCATTCGGCACCTGTGACGGTGCCCAAAAATGCGAAGTCAGTAGCGCTTACAGTCCAAGGTGCCGATTAAGAATTTGATCCAGGATGATTAGTGGTCGCAGAATAGGGATCCAAGAACTTCGGTTCTTACATAATCCGACGATCTTGGCCTTGCAAGAGACCAAGATAAACAGATGAATTAACTTCGCATTTCCGGCTATACCATATACAGATACGACAGACCCAACGCCAGTGGAGGTGGGGTTGTTCTAGTCGTAAACAATGAAACTGACCATACAAATTTAGGAGTCAGGAGGAATGGACTAAGGCAACCTCCTTAGTCTCCACGGGTCGTAGAGATATCAGGATAACTTCGGCTTATCTACCGCCTAAAGATCTACTCCACGAAGAGGACATTGAAGAACTTATCTCCAAGATCATCATTGTGGACCTGCATTAGACAAAATAGGAACGGTTAAAGATTGTGAAGATATCCGGACCAGCCAAGGTTACTCCCGGGGGCAGAGGCAGAGCGGATATTCTGGACACAGCACTCCTAAAAAGCATGTGGTTCGACCCCAACGTCGCTAAAACAAATAGGTTGCCTCGATCGGCATCGGTTGGGCGAGAAGGGAGAGCGGCGCGGTGGGGACTCGTTTCGTATGCTGGTGTCCACGCTTTATTGTGGTGCTGGTGTCCCCGTTCGCCGTTCGCGGTATTGCTTGGTGGCCAAGAGACGTTATATTATTTTCTTATTGACTTTACTGGTGTAATAAGTTGTTGTGTGGTGTTAAATAAGAACTTTTCAAATTGAACTCGAGTTTTAAAAGATTTATCTGGTAAAATATATTATAAGTACGTGTGTAAATTGATAATTTAAGTAGGACCAAATAATACTTTACCTAGAAAAAATAGATCCTTTACATCTATTATATTTTAGAACTGTCATGCCTGGCATGAGATGTGCGGTTGCTCTTTGCGACAATAATATCACGGAAGCAAAGAAATCAGGGAAACAAATATCATTTTATCGATTTCCCAAAAATGACAATATAAGGAAAATATGGATTCATAGATGTCGTAGAGACGATAAATGGAATCCCGATTATTCTCGAGTGTGTTCAGATCACTTTAATGAGGATGATTATCAACGTAATTTGCAGTCTGAACTTCTCAACTTGCCTGTGAAGAGAATGCTTAAGTCTACAGGTACATTTCTAAAGGAAATAATCAATTTGAAAGTCGCGCTTTTGATAGTTTTCTTAAATTGGTTTTTGATATATAACTCAAAAATATTATAAGTGTCCGAGATAAGAACGAAAAGCATAAGTATCTCGGAGATGGTGTAATCACAGATCCACTGTAATAGCTACTGATCGGTGGCAAAAAGTAGAGTATTTTACATCTTAGTAAAAAGGTGTTTTTAAATATCGGAAATTCAGATTAATTCTGGAGATGTTCAAAAAGCATACATTTGCCATTTTTTCTGAAATTCTAAAGCAGCTTTTTTAAAAGTTCTAGAAATCGGCATTTTTTAGTCATTTAACCGATCTCTTCGTTTCCCAGATTCCCATGTTTCTTATTCTTATCTTGGATACACTGTAGATTTTATCAGATTATTTTTGGCAAGAAACTTCTGTATTTTATAAAAAGTAATATTTTTGAACTAGATATTTTCTCCTATGTATTATAGTTTTCAAGGAAGAAATATTACAGAGAAATTTGGTATATTTTCTGCTGATTATTACATAAAATACAATGCTCGGTTCCAATAGTCGGCAGATCAGTTTTGTGTAGCTCGTAGAGCCATAGTTAACTTATTTTTTGTCAATTTTAAAACTGAAAAAACGGTAACAATTTATGAGTTGCTTCTATCACAGTTTTTATTAATTTTAGCTGTCCCTTCAATGAATTTAACCAAATCCAAGCAAGCGTTTAGCAAAAAGAAACGAAAAAAAACTAGTTAGAAGTATTTTATTCGACAGCCGAAGCCCCGAGGAAACTGATGCTGCTCCATCCACATCAGGGGCAACCAAAGCTTATGAAAATAAAAATGAGAAAAATACCATCGAGCCTCTTTCCCCTGCTATTTCAGCACCTATAGTTCCATCGTTTAAGGTCCACGAGGAAAACAAATATGAAATTGAGTATGAGATACTTCAGAATAAGTATAATGACATAGTCAAAGAAAATGAGGATCTCAAAAATCACTTAGAAGCTAGTAAGCAAGGAAATGAATTAATAAAAAAAATAATCGAACTAGAAAAAGAGCTGGAAACTATGTCTTCCAAATTGCTATTAGAAAAATCATATCGGAAACAAATAGAAAATGCTCTTAAAGCATTTTTAAGTAAGGCTCAACAAGACATTCTTATAGGGAAGAAGAAGAGGGTTGTGTGGAGTTCCGATGACATATCTAATGCTTTTGCAATTAGGTATTTTAGCAAAAGGTGTTACGTATATCTACGTGAGCAGAAAAAGTACCCACTACCGGGGATATCGTCACTTCAAAGATGGGCTTCCCGTTTAAACCTAAGACAAGGTATTCTAAGTGATGTACTGAGAATTATGAGTATTGCTGCAAAAGAAATGGATGACTTTCAAAAGCTAGTTGTTTTACAATTTGACGAAATTAAAGTAAATTCCATGTACGAGTACGACAAATCGGCTGATGAAGTTATAGGTTCCCATTCACAGATGCAAGTGGTTATAAGCAGGGGTCTGTTCTCTAAATGGAAACAGCCGATATTCATAGACTTTGACAGAAAAATGACCAAAGATATACTAACTACTTTAGTTCAAAAATTGTACGACATCTCATACATAGTTGTCGCATGTGTAGGTGGTAATGTTGGTCTTTGGAAAGAGCTAGGAATAAACAAAGATCATACATATTTTTTCAGTTCAGTTACTGGTTACAATATTTACTTTTTTGCAGATGCACCCCACTTACTGAAATTAATTAGAAATTGGCTGTTAGATACCGGATTTATTTTAAAAGACGGTTCAGTTATTACTGTAGATCCGTTAAAACATTTGATTAACTCAACAGACTCAGAGGTAACATCATGCTATAAAATAAGTAAAAGACATCTAGAATGTTTTGGCCACCAACGGCAGAATGTTGCCTTAGCAGCACAACTGTTATCTCATACAACAGCCACTGCCCTAAAATATTATAAGCCAGGACCCGACGAAAAAATGGCTGTTGATTTGGGAAATTTTATTGAAAAAATCAACAACTGGTTTGATATCTTTAATAGTTTTGCTCCTTCCATACAAATTTCCAGCAAGAAACCCTATGGCCTACATTTGGAAGAACAGAACCAAGAACTAGAGGAGGTATGGGAGCTAATAAATGGCATGCATTGAAAAGGCAAATCAAGTTTACAAATATTTCAGAAGGCAATTCTGATATCAATTTCATCCCTAAAAAAACTTTTTGCTGATATGAAAGAAAGATTTAAGGCCACTTACATCCTGACTCACAGAATAAATCAAGACGCCTTAGAAAACTTTTTCTCCCAAATTCGAGGAAGAGGGGGACTAAATGATCATCCTTCACCACTAGATGCGATTTATCGTATCCGGATGATTATATTAGGAAAAAATCCAGGAGTTGTTCAAAAAAACTTGAATACAATAGCTCTCGATGCGAATGAAGATGAATATATCATAGTGGCAAAAAGTAATATCTGCCAGTGTGACCATCCCAGAAATTCAATATGAAAAAGGAGTTGACTTTTCAGACACCGACAGTTTGGCATCTACATCTTCTGATATTGATCATAATTTAGAAAGCACCAAAGAATTAAGAGAAACAGCTGAAAGTGACGGAGTTCAATATTTGGCTGGATGGGTGGGCCTTTAAGTTGAAGACCACCCATTCAGATCTTGGTCAGCATACATTCAAGTCACATGCTGACCGTTCTTGTGACATCCCCAGATGGATATCATATCTTTCTTTTGGAGGGCTCATGGAACCAACGAAAAAGTGGAAACAACATTCCAATATTTTGAATAAATTATTCGAAAAATTTCACAAAGATGGATCAATAAGAAAGGGACCTAAAATTACGGAAAAGTTGTTGAATATAGTCAAGAGAAAATACAAAATAGACGTTGAAGCTGCAAAGTGTTTTCTCAGACAAAGGCTATTTATAAGAATAAAATATTTAAATGAAAAGAAGAAAGAGAAGATTAGAATAACAAAGAAAAGACCCTGCGAGGATGATGTACACGATACCAAATTTTAAAAAAAAATGAAAAAAAATCTTGCCTAATAATTATTAGATTACAGCTTTTAAACATTTGTATCAATAAATATTATTAAATAGCAGACACTGTTTATCATTTGCATTATATTAATCTAAAAAACGTAGATCTAAACTTTCTTTTAATATCTTAGAATATAATTTTACGTTTGCCTAAATAAATTTGTTATTATTATAATTTTTAATATGTATCTAATAATTAAAATAAACGATATGCGTTTGACTGTACTAAAATTCTATTGTTTACCTGTAAAATACATATTTTTATTCATCAATCTTTTTAACCAATGATCTTACTATATTCATTACCCGAATATACATTTTAGGCAAATATGAGTAGCGTATATCCATTAAGTAAATTAGTGGGCATTTTCTAGCTTAATGTAAGAATTAAATTTAATAGTATCATTCCATAGTAATAATAAAACTGTATTTTGAAGAGATTAAAGTTTTGTAAATTTATTGTTTACACATTTATGCATTAAACAACAAACCTACAACTGAAAAATAATTATTTTGTAAAAGAAAAACGTTAGTTATTAGGCAAAAAGCATCAAAAAATGATTTAAAGAGAGATGCCTTTATGAGGTTCCGCTTGTGTGTGAGAGAGAACGCAAATTCCACAGGCCACCAAGCCAGTCGAACAAGCGCGACGGTCGTTCATCGGTATTGAGTAAGGTCAGGTCTGCTTGAGGCAACCTATTTGTTTTAGCGACGTTGGTTCGACCCCAGCATAAAGACTATAGTAGAATGGACATCAGATAACAACCCTATAAATCTGTATGTTAATCTGAGACCTGGCAGATCAAACCTGAGGCAAAAGACAAGGCTTTGCTGGATAAGGCTGGCCATACCCTGGAAATATCTGCCGTCAAAATATCTGTAAAACAGGGGCATCTCGGCCACATGTCTGCGGTATTCCAGACTATCCAGTCCCCAAGTCAACTGCGGTCGCCGAGACGCACAGCTCTCTATTAATCCAGCAGCTTTAAGATGTGCTTAGGTGCTACACCTGAGATATATGGCCAAAATTGTTAATACGGTTTTATTTGCGCTTTGCAAAACTAGAGCAGATGCTACGGTGTATACAGTTTTTTGTTGCGAAATAGCGTACCAAGCATCTGCGAGGCTGCTTTTGCGAGATACCCAGTAGTCTGATAGACGAGCGTGAAGGAGTGGTCGATCCTTCCATAATGATGTCAGGGCCCGCCGAATTGGCTTTCTTAGTAACCGTGGCTACTTGAGTTTTTGCTGCATTTAACTGGACCAAATTTCTTTGGCCCCAAACTGAAACTTTCTCCAGATCTCGATTAATTATTGTAATTTGGTCCTGTCTGCGGTGATAAGTCTCAGTCGCTGGTAAAGGTTTTCCTATCTAAATTGGGAGACAATGGTACTGCCATCTGCAGAACTGTAAACAGTAGGCGTATTGTGCCCTGAGGCACGCAGGCATTACTATGTCCATCAACTGCAAAGTGCAGATAACGCTTTTTAAGGAGTCTTGGCAAATCAGCTGCACAGAGACGATGGCAGTCTGAAGGACGACAGTTTAATGAGCAATCCGTCATGCCAAACTATGTCGAATACCTTCGATATATCAAATGCAATTGCTCGAAATTATCCGTAGTTTCCTATTTCCCTACTCCATACATGAGCGACATAGGCCAATATAGCTCCTGTCGATCTCGCTTTGCGAACGCCGTATTGATTATCGCTAATTATTGTATTGGTCTCAAGGTGCTAGGGTAGTTGCTGATTGACTACACATTCCATGACTTTGGAGATTACTACAAGCAAGACAACTGGGCAACAGCCCGAGGGCATCGGTTTCTTGCCATTTTTGTAACAGGTTGCACTCGAGCGACTTTTCAAAAAGATGGACAAATCTCTTTTCGGTAAGATAGAGAAAGAAGCCTTGAAAAATTAGTGTTGGTCCATTTGCGTAGTTCTTTAACACGATTGCAGGTACTCCGATCGGTCCTGATGCATTTTGTGTATCTAGTTGTATGAGGATTTAACAAATATCACATTGATGAGACTAAACTTCTTCCATGGTAGTGTTGACGTTGGTTATGGTGGGGAGAGCCTCGCAATTAGGGGCGTTTAAGGTAGAGTGTGATGAAAATATTTCAGCGAACATATTTGATCTTTCGTTAGCTGTAGTCGCCGTGACGCCGCGTTCATCTGTTAAGGGTGGGAGAAATGTTTTTGTGAAGTTATTACTTACTGTCTTTGCTACCGACCAGAAATTCCTGAGGACACTGGGGCATCCAAATGATTACTCCTGATCATTTGATTGTGTTTGACCTTAATTTCGTCAATCACACGTTTGCATTCATTTCTCGCTTCAGCAAAACAGTTGCGATCTTCGGCGGTCTGATTTTGTTGCCGGTACTTGTAGGTTTTATATTTTCTACCAACAGCTATTTCGCATCTTCTGTCGAACCAGGGCTTTACTTTTGACTACACACGAGTAATATTTCTCATATATCGTTGCATGGAGTTTATGCCATCACAACCAAAAAATATATAGATTGAACGGGTCTCGTATCAAGACGATCATTTTAGAAGTGGGCCTACGAGATCTTCTGACCTAACCCCTTTAGATTACTACCTATGGGGAAGCAGACCATTATTACACGTCTTTCCACTCAATTATTTCAATTTGTATTAGTTATTGTCATTAAAATGTCAGGCTAATTTTGGTACTTTTCCAAATTCAATGAACCCAAAATCCATAAGTGCTACCACATTCCTATAAAAATGGTGCTGTCAATGGCATTTTCTTCCCCCAAATATTTTTCAACAGTTTTTCCTAATTTACAACTTTTTTAACCTTTGTTTACTGCCGTTCATTAAAATAATTCACTAATCACTGTAGGATAATTTTGCAAGAATAACTAAATACCACTCTCCTTCATACAGGTTTTTAAGTATTCAGTGGAACCTTAACCAGCATAGAAGAGATAACTCTTATGTCTCTCCTCGTATTGACATCTTTTCACCCAATTGCAAACTCATCAAACATGTAGCAGATGGAAAACAGGGTGAATGGATTCTCATGCAGTAATCTCAAGGACCGTCTCGTGAAATGTCTTTACATATCTCCGCAATAAGCTTGATGTCTTTACTGTGAATGAAGCGATCGAGCATCCACAGAAAAAGGTTTGCTTGCAAAATGCAATACAATGCCGCGCCTGAATATTTGATAGAGCAAAGTGTTTCTTCATGTCTGTTTGCTGCATATTTTAGTATTGAGATTTAGTATTAAGCTCGCCCTGGTGGAGCACTAAAGTGCAAGCTGGTAATGTTTTGCTTAAAAACTATTATATTATACTTAACATGAATGTTATGAGCTACAAGTGTCCCACTATATAATTTTTTTAATAGGTGCAATTGACAGTTCAAACTAAACTGTTCATTAATTACATCGCATAAGTGAATTGTGGTCTAAACTGATGCCAAAATATCTCAACTAATATTGAACAAATTTAAATGAAATTATTGGAGTGGAGATTGCATAGTCAAATTCAACGATATTTGAGGAATATTACTAGTGTGTCCTTGAATAACAATTTAAAAAGGGTTATCTTTAAGATGTTCACAACTTTCAATATACAGGAACTTATACTGTCCTTTCAATAAAGCTTATACATGTGATATAACAAAATTCCAAACAATACATCGGTTAAATAATATTTCGATCTATACTATATAATTTTTTTAATAGGTGCAATTGACATTTCAAACTAAACTGTTCATTAATTCCGTCGCATAAGTAGTGAATTGTGGTCTAAATTGATCCCAAGTTATCACCACTAATATTGAACAAATTTAAATGCAATTATTAGAGTGAAGATTGCATAGTCAAATTCAACGATACGTGAGGAATATTACTAGTGTGTCCTTGAATAACAGTTTAAAAAGAGTTATCTTTAAGATGTTCACAACTTTCAATATACAGGAACTTATCCTCTCTTTTAAATAAAGCTTATCCCAAGATCGGTCGCATCCTTCTCATATACGTAAGATGTCGCGCGTATAGATTTTTTCTAACATTTGAAATATTAGGTATTTTGTGCTAAAATAGTTTTATATTAAATTTAGATAAATATTAAAACAACAGTGGTAATAAGAAAAACGATTTATTCAAACTTATTTGGTTACACAAACGTCACAGATGTTATAAGTCGGAATTCTCAGTACAACTAACACAAACAAACGTGGTAGAGGCGGTATGTTCTTTACATAGTGGAACTTGACAATTATTACATTTATTTTGCGTAAACCTGTTTTTACGTTTCGGACAAAAGCCACATCTTGGTTTTTCTTGCCGTACTTGAACTTGTGGTAAAGCTACTGCCTTTATATTCGCTATGGCTGATATTTTTTGCATCAGGGTCAACGGCAGATTAGTAAGAGATGCACGTCGTGTGATGTGAGGATATGTAAATTTCTTTGCCAAAGACATTATATAGCTTCTTCTGATAGTAATTTGATTGGTTTTGGTTTTGTAGATTATTTGTGAGTTTATGGTTGCCACATTCAACATTGTACAAAACAGAGAAAAAGGCCAACGGTTACTAACTCTTGTGACCGAGTATTCAGATTTCATTCGATCGGCAACATCTACACCTCCTTTTGTTACATTATAGAAGGTGATTACTTCTGGTTTTAGCTCCAGAGATTGAGGATCGATACTGTCATCATCATGAAATGTTGAAACCATCAAAACATTCTTCCCTTTTTTTGGAACGTAAGATGTCAGAGTGCAGTGGTTGTTGCCGGATCCATATGCACATATAGTACTGCCAATTTCTCTATCCGCAGTACTTAGTAATCGAAGTGGTATCTGCGGCTTATTTTTTCGCAGAGTACCTACTAGCGTCAGGCGATGATTACTGTACAAGTCGTTTGCAAGTGGAATTGACGTAAAATAATTGTCGGCCGTAATATTTCGTCCGGTGTTATCAATAGGTTTTATAAGTCGTTTTACAATGCTGCCAGCATCATTGGGGACTTGAAAAGGACCTACCGGTTGCTTTCCTGCATACACCTCCATGTTATGAATATAAAAAGTTCTAGCATCAACCAAAGCGTTAATTTTTATGCCATATTTCGCAGGCTTGTTTGCTATATATTGTCGAAAACGGCATCTACCTCTGAAGCGATCCAACATTTCGTCAATTGTTACATACTGGTCTGGAGTATAGCTAGTGTAACATATTTCCACAAGTTTGTCAAAAAGATTACGAATAGGAGCCAACCAAATTAATTAAACACAGAACTGGATAAAAATAAATTGGTGTAATTATTCTGACGGAAGTACTTTCCGGAAAGATCATTTATTTATAGACAGAGTAAGTAAATAATTAAAATGTATTCACAATTGTAGATAAAAAAAAACAACATGTTACGGGCAAATAAAAGCTTGAAACACAAAGAAACGAATCAAAAAGTTATGTCATATTCATACACGAGCCTCCATTCAAAAACATACGTATATCATGTACAATTAAATAACAAAAAATAATGAAAAATAATGAAAATATGATTATGAAATAAGCTGAAACTTAGACGTTTGCCGCATATATTCTTCATTTTACCTTTAGTTGAAAGATTCGCATTCAATTTTATTTGAAAATAACTTATTTAATTGAAATTGTTTGCCTAATGAAAAAGGAGAGAGAGAAGAAGACGGACGGATATGATATTATTATAAAATAGCAGTAACTTATATTAATACATAAAAAATTTAAATATTAATATATTTTTTGATTATTGAAGTGAAACTTGATAAGGTGGGTTGCATGTTACAAAATATGTAGAGTAAGCTGCTGAACATCTGCTTAAACTTCTCCATTGATTACTTACTAAGACGAGGACGCGAGCGTCGTGGAGGACAGAAGTAGAGAAGGAAGCGTGTAACGGAGGTAGAGCGGGAGATATACCGTTAGTTAAGACAGAAGGTGAAAAAATTATGCGCCGTATTCTTAATACAATATGAAAGCATATAGGCTAATTAATACGGGTAGCACCAAAGTTTAGAGAAATAAAAATATAAGTTGATTCACTTCGCGTCATCGTCAAATTCCACTCCGCCACTCCCCGTCTCTTTGGTAGACTGGTGCCAGTCTACAGTGGAGAGCTAGGTGATTTAAGTTTATTTCTAATTTATTTACTGTCCAGCGTATAGGGCGAGATTTCAAAAATAGGGGTTTGTTTTGGTGTATTTCTGAGTAAAATGTCTAGTCGAAATATTTCTTCAGTAGTTGATTGTGAAAGACGAATGGCAGACAATATATCGCTCTTTAGGTGCCCAAAAGGGTAGGTATGTATTAGTTTATTATAAGCTTTTATTTAACTTCACTTGTATGTTTGGGTCAGATCTTACAAGTTAAATTTGTCCTACTTCCCATCAATGTTCAATATTAACAACGATTTATAGTGAGTACAATAAGAGTATGTATTAAAAAAAACTTGCATGTGTCGAGCCTGGAAAAGTGCCTTAGAAATATAGGATCCCACAAATATGCGAATGATACACCAATGTAATGTCATAGCCGTATTAGAATGTGTGGTTTGCATTTTAATGAAAACAGTTGCGCAAATTCTTCTAGGAGCTGTATACATTCATATGCTGTTCCATCAACTGGGTTAGCAACTTAAAAAGGGAATATTTTAATCAGATTGTGTGCATTTGCAAAATAATATAAGTTGGGTGCAAATATAGGTTTATCTAAAAGTCTATTACTTTAAATTTTGTGCTAATTAGTAAATTGTGGTAAAATTAATGAAATATAGAAGTTGCTAAAATGTAGAAAATTAGTTTTGCAAGACTTTTTTCAAAATAATTTGTAATGTTTTACAAAACTATGATGTAGTTCATCTCCAAAATAAATTAAAATAAAGAATTTTGCACGAGGTATTAAATTTCATTCTTGAAGTAAAAAATAATGTATTTTACAAATTTTATTGCAATCGTATTTACCGTAATTTTTTTTAAATATGCTGAATAAATAAGGCCTTTTTTGTGGCTTCACAAAATATGGTTTCATTATTTAAACTTCTCCATTGATTACTTACTAAGCGGGAAATTTTACTCCATATTTACCGCTGTGACTGAAGTAAATCGCGTCAAACTCGGCTCTTATTGCCTCAATACCCCCTACATATTTTTACCGTCACGTTGCGTCCTCGGCCCGCCTTTGATATGACGATTTCATTGAATTGACGCTTAGTGAACCAACTTTGGTAGCACTTTCTTTAAAAGTACGATAACCGACCAAGGGCTAAAAAAATCGAGCTAATGCGCGTTCTACGTCGCCATCACATTTCGTTTAATACGACAGCGATATCATAGAACAGAAATCTAGAATACCTGCGCTATCGCCATATTACTATTATTATACACCTTCTACTTTACGTGGATGGACTTTTTAGTAGTTTTGTTACCCACAAAAAATAAAGACTTTTTGACATAGAGTCTTTTTGACCTCCCAAGCCGACTCCTTAAAAAATAAATTAAAATTAAAAGAGTTTCTATAACGACAGAGACCCGTAGCACCGTGCTACGGAAACTTAGATATAATTTACTTTAATGCTTTTCAATAAGCATGTGATACGAGCGTACCTAATAACTGGGACCTGCAAAACAGGGTATATATCCCAAACAAATGACCTGGCTATATATTGCGGTCATTAGACCAGTGCAGTAGTAGCTTGGTACTCCAAGAGCTTACAGAGCTCCGCAAGAATCAAATTATCCACGTTGCAAAAACAAGCAGTCTGGTAATTGATGCCGCCTTCGGCACTGCATCTACGGCAATGCTTGAGTATCTTTTAAATCCGTCATTTCTCCAAATTGTATAGATTAACACAGGCGGTGACCAACAATCCATAGGCAATTATCGTGGTGCCCAACAAGCTGCAAAACCCTAAACTTACACTGATCTGGATACCTGAACATTTAGGATAAGGCAACGAAATATCTGATGCCCTCGCAAAAACAGGCGGCCGCAACGACCTTCATAGGGCCTGAACTATTACTAGGAGAAGCTTACAACACAGCTAAAGAAACCCTCTCCAGGTAAACACAACAGCAATTGGTAAACAAATAAAGACAGTTACCGTGCCTAACTCATTCAAATAGCAGCGAATCTGCCATCAGGAGCAAGAACTAAACAACTACTTCATTTTGGACGACAGATGGTGCAGGCTGTAGTGTACACTGGCCATTGTCGGCTAAGAAGTGACATGAACCAGACAGGACTTTCCGAAGAAAGGAATGCTGCTTGTGCCACTGTCCAGCAATGGAAATGGACAAATAATTTTAAAACAGTGTTTGAGAATTCTCAAATGACACTTATAGGTTTCAAAACTATCCACCCCAGAAAGCTAATCGATTTCATGAAAAGGCTCGAGCATCTGGCCTAGTGGAATCCTCAGATGTGAGCCATAATATACTAAGGGCCGCAGTCGAAGGCCCCATCTGGACCCACTCACATGTACGAATACCGAATACCTAACAAACTGTGCAAGCCTGCAGGCTTGCACAGTTTATTAGGTACATTAATTTTTAAATTTTGTTTTCAAAACTTGCTATTTTTCTTTCAAAAATGATCATTGTTTTAAAATAATTGGAACACCAATGGGAACGCCGATAAGCCTCATATGGACGCCGTTTATTATGGATCACATCTTGGACAAAATTATAGAAAACCTGCCATTAAATTTACTTTTTTTATTTAAGTTTGTCGATGAACTCGTGACTCCCATCCTCAACAACCAAATTGAGAATCTGCTGAGTATTTTCATCTCAACAAAAACACAGTCAGGTCGCCATAGAGAAGGAAAGTAATGCTAGTGTTCCATTTTTGGATACACTGTTGATTAGATTGAATGATTGGGGTATAATTTTGAATTGCTACCAAAAGCCGACCTCCTCGGGAGGCTGTATTAAAATATTCTTCAAATCACCCGGAAAACCAATAGTATAATACTATTATAATAATCAGGAATATGATTACTCATATATCAGATGATAAGTTCTTGAAGCCAAATTTGGACAAGGTAATGGAAATATTTTAAACAACGGATTTCCTTGCTTATATGTTAGGCAACTATTTATGAAGGCCCCATTGATCATCAGCCACCCCATGTCCTCATATACAAAAAACCACAATATATCCAAGCATTTACGTGATAAAGAATTATTTTAATAACATAAATAACTTGCTTGCTTGGGCATTTGCGTTATTTCAAAAATCAAAAACTGTGTTTAAAATCTCTTGTCAGGCATGCAATAAATTTTATATAAGTAAAACGTAGAAAAAAACGAACTACACAACATAAAAGTGACTGCCGCATTGGAAAAATGTCTTGGAAATAAAGCAATACCATTAATTTAAGATCGGATATAGTTCATTTATCAGTGGCGGACATATCACCGGGCAGTTCGGTGCGCCGCCCTGGGGCCCAAGGTTCAGATGGGCCCCACGATGCCTTAACTTAGTTTTAAAATATACAAGGGGTAGGGGTCCATAAATATCTTTTGCCCTGAGGTCCACGCGTCCTTAGATCCGCCGCTGTCATTTATTTTGGACTGGTATGGTACAGATTCAGTTCTACGTAATATAATATATGCCCTTGACTTCCCACCAACAAGGAAACACTTTTGTTAAAACTTCAAAATAGTGTACAACCTTTTGCTAGCCATACATGTTGAAATTGGTTTTTAGTTGCAATTTATATTAAAAAAAATAGCTGGATATTTTTAGTACCATCGCTTGAACTCACCCATCAATATTGTTTCAATCAAAGTCATAGTAAGTAGCGTTGATGATTTGATTATATCGCAAATAAAAATAAAAATGTTTTTCTCCGATTGACAGCAAATATTAATTTTACAGACACATATCAATCAGCAAAGTATTACTTTTCCTGTCCAGGCAGCAAAGTAAGTACTTTGCTGCCTAGGCAGCAAAGTGATTAGTCGCCATGGGAATAAAAGGTTTGACATAAGTTGTCAAACTATAATTATTATGGACATATACATTTCCATAGCAACCAACCATTCCAACAATTGCGATTTCTATCAAATTTTGTCTTAATTTATCAGTACAGGAAAAATAAAAAGATTGTGGGAATTGTAATAATTTGCAAATGTACAATATACATATATCATTATAAACAATCGGAGAAAAAATTATATGTTCAACTCGGCAGCAAAGAAGATTGACTGCCTTAGCTGAATTCCTGTCAGCCGCGGCAGTCAATCTACTACTTTGCTGCCTAGTAAAACAAATAACTATTGTTGTAGGGATGTTACCGGCCTTTTAATAAATACTCAAGTTGTAAGTAATTGCCATTTTCTGCGTATGTGTTCTCAAGTATTTTGAGCGACCAATGTGCATTAGTTTTGAATATTATTGTGTGATATCAACATTGTTGTTCTTAGCCATTCTTCCTGAGAGTGATATAATATTAATGTCAAAATATAGAGGATACGTAAGAATAAATGAGCATCTAAACGAAGAAAATAAGAAAAGGGGCTTGAAACGACCTTCCACATCATCTCCAATACTTTTATTAAATTAACTCAATAATAGACCGTCACTTTCATTAAACATTCTATTAAAATTCATTCGCTATCTGTTTGCTGCGTTATCCATACGGTCGAAATTTGTCAAATTTCTAAAGTAATTTCAAATTGCTGTGAAATCTAGATCTGTTTTTAACAGCATTTTAAACATTTTAAATATTGTATACAACATAAACTGTTTTCGAAATTATAGCTTTTGCTTTTAAATTTGTATCTTTGTTTTTATTGATCTATAAGAGACGCCAACTTCCGGTCTTCGAATATTGCTTCCAAATTATTATTTGGGCCACAGTGAAAGGGAAATTATTAATAATGAGAAATTTCAATCACACTAACTATTTTCTTCAATTTACACTAAACCGGCATTAATCGTTTTTTCTTGCCTACTTAGTTAAGCAGAAATAATTTTTTGATAACAAGCATCTGTTGTAGCTAGTTCTTATCTTTCAATCGACTTTCCTCTTTCATACAATAGGAATATTTTGTATTCAAGCAGCTTTTGGCAGTTTTCAGCTGGCATTTGTTAAACGTGTGCTCTTTTTAATCACAGCATTTATGCTTGCGCTAGCTATTAAACACAAACCAGTAATACAGCTTTCTTTTATTTTTCAATTTATTCAACCATTGTTTTTACAATTATCCATACTTTTTATTATTTTGCTTAGATACAGGTTTATAATTTTTCATTAACATACTAGGCAAGTGCAATATGAAAAAAAAATAGATATTTAAAACAAATATTTAATTACAAATTATAAGCTTTGCCAGATTATATTTCTCCACCACATTTTGATTGAAAATTTCTCTACAAAGCTGCTTCGGCGTAGGCTCCGGTGTGTAAATTGCATAAGTGCTAATTTAGTGACCATGAACAAGCTGAAAACCCCAAAAGTTAGAGTCAAAACTTGATAAAGTGGTAGTTTTTTACTGTTACAATTTCATTTACTAATCAATTTTTTTTTTAGATTTCACACTTTTGACAACGGGGGCAGATTTGTTATTCCAAAGCTTACAATTTTCAGGTTTTTCAGCTTATTTAGGCTTAGTAATTTAGTACTTGTGCACAGTTTACTCCCTGAAGCTAGAGCGGAAGCTGCTCTATAGAGAAAATCTCAATAAAACTGAGGTGAAGAAATGGGCAACAATTCGCCTGACAGACATGAATCCTCCACAATAATACAGAACATAATATCAACCACAAATTGTAAAATGCGAGTCAACGACTCAATTGAAGTAGCATAACTTGATTGTTAAACAAATATTTCAATAAAGCAGAAATTTAATTTGTATAGTCAGCGAAGAAAATGACATAATATAAAAAATGAGATTGCATCTTCTTGAAGGCAACATTTCCATTACACGAACGTCGCCTTTAAAAATACATATAAGTCAAGTACAACTAAATTGTGAAAAATATCTAAAATGATATCACATTTATCTCTACAGATAAACATTCTGCATATAAACTTAGAAAATACTTCAAAATTAAAAATTAAAGAGGGATTTCTAATAGTTGTGAGTATTCTACGCACATAGACAAATATAAGCATTATTGCCCACAATTCAGTTGTACATGAGATACATATCTTGTGAGAAGCTACATATGAACGAACGAGAAGGTCCTTAAGACTAATTTCATTTATTATGGCAGCAAATTTTAATATTATTCTACTTATGTATATTTGGCAAGAATGATTGACATACATGATTTTAATAGTTTGAATTTATGTAATGTTCGGCACCCACACAAAACGAAAGTCCTATATTACTCAATGAGCGGTTCATGTGAGGAGAAGATTGTGAACGTGTGATTTAAATCGCTGTAGGCAGTTGTTTTCGGGAAAGACGTTACTCAGAAATCCATTCCAGATCGAGGCAGTCCTCCAGATAAAGGAGTCACATAACAGCGACGTCCTAGTTATTCGTAACTGAATCGTATGTTGATAAGCAGCTTGTGTCTGGTGGGTGTTTCTGTTTGGCACAACTCTGGGCGGAATCATAAGTGCTAGATCTTTCAAAAACCATCCGTAGTCGTATCGATAGTAAAGAGATAGTTCCACCACTTTTCTTCGATGTTCAAGGATAACAAGGTATCTAGTCAACTCTGAGTCATCCACAAGATGGACTGATTTCCTCTATATGAAGTCCAATATCTTGAGCAAGTGTTTGGATGCCGAACTTCACACATGGGAATAGTATTCCAAAAATGGTCTTATCTGGACCTTATGGAACAGTAAGAGCTGATGAGGCGTATACAACTTTTTTTTGTTCTATGGAGTGCTCCTAGCTTCTGTACTGCTGCCTTGGAAATTTTAATGACGTGATTACGTCAAGAATGTTGTGTTCTATGTTGACGTCGAGCAAGCCTATGGATGAGGTCATTGCTTGTTCTGTCATTGATAAGTTAGTTCTTGTGGTGTTTGTTTTTTTAGATGACAGCTGATTGGGTCTTTCAAGCATTAAACTGGACATTGTTTTCCTTACCCAATTCCACGATGGCGTTCATATCCGCATGGCAGCAATCTGTTTTTCTCGCTCGCGTTGGGAACGAGCAGCGTTCATTGATGTCCGCGACATGAATAGGGATGTAAGAGTGCTGTCGTATGCAAAGTTGTAAATAAAATTATTTTTCTGTGGCATCGTTAGTGTCTAGGCTATTGAGTATTGGTTTCAATTCGCGTTGGCGAAATACCAGACCTGGCATTGAGGAATTCACTCTCTGGAGAGCTGGGAGGAGTCTCTCCTTGTGGATCTAGAGTAGAACTTGATGCAAAAAAAATACGCTTTTTGTCATCCGCGTCCGCTTTTGAGCCATCACCTTTGGTCGGTGGTGGGAATGACGTCTTCGAGAAACCCTGATTGATAACTTTTGCAATTGACCAAATGGATCTTGATCCCTTATCTTGATCTGTTCGTCATATCCCTCCTTGCTCTCGTCAATGGTCCGCTTACACTGGTTTCTAGTCTTGATTAATATATTTCGATTTTCGGCTAGCGGATCTCGGCGGCATTTGGGGTCGGTGGAATTTTTAGCATTGATCGCTCTTGAGCAGTTTCCCAAGCCATGGTTTACTGTTTGATATACGTTTAATATAAGAGGGAATGAAATCTTCTATACCAGCTAGGATAACTTGAGTTATCTCATCAGCAGATTCAGAGGTTTTGATTCCTAAAGCAGACATTTTTCAAAGGAAAAGATTGATAAGACTCGCGAAGATCACGCCACTTGGAGATTTGTACTGACAAACCTTTCGAGGTACCTGTGGCCGATAGCAAGTTCATAATATTGTGGTCTGATAAGCTCAACGGAGGTTGAGATGTAGCAAATATATTATTTACTTAGAAACGGTTTGAGCATCTGATAAGATGCTTGCATCCTGCTTATATTTAGCATATATGAAAGTAATTTGTATCTATAATATTGCAAATATTTGTTAGTCAAAGGAAATACAATACAAAGAAGATACGCTGAAGGTATACCCCAAAATTTAAAACATATTTAAATTGTGATTCCATTGAACATTGAAGAAATAACGCAATTTTAAAATTAACATTATGAATGAGGTGTGAACGTCCGTTAAAAGGCACTAAGCAAAATAATCTTGGTCATTGTCATCCCACAGGAAAGTTTAGAATTGCAGCTCATGGAGTATATATTATATTTGTAATAATTATTATTCCTGTCTTCTATGTTTTATAAAGAAACTTTCAGTTTCAGTGGTTGATTGGTTATAAATGTACGATGAGAACAGTTTCTACACATATTCCTCCATCGAGTTTCCCAACTGGATGATCTACCACCTTTTTTGGTATCAAAATCTGTACCGTGTATTTAACTCCTTCGGTGCAGTATTTCAGCTTCCTTACTCCATACTTGGCATTCCTGTCGGATCAGTATCATCAAAAATTTCGTCACTTCATTAACTTCCTTAACTCACCACCTCATTTTAATCAGTTCACATAAAATAGGTGAGGTTTTCTGCAATTTTTCTCACATTCTTATTGCTTTTATAGATTTTTAGAGATTTTTAATATAGTTAAAGAGTATCTACGGGACACAATTCTGAGTCTCTGTTGAAACATTGAAAACAGCTTCCTTTCGTATTTAGAATCGGTAAATTAAAAATGTTGGACCTTCATCCGATAATATTATGTGTAGATCTTTGTGTAAAACTATATTTGTAGAAAAAACATTAGTTAGTACTAATTCCAAACAAAATAAGTATTTATTAAATTAGCATTTGATTTGAATAATCAATCCACATAAAATAAATTAAATTGTTCTGCATTAAAATTTAAGATTTTTTTGTAAAGTGAAACAACCAGCAAATAATATGCCATAATATATACAATTAAATCATAATTATTTGAAGGCAATATATCTAACAGATTACGAGGCTTCAGTCCAAAAACATATACATGTCTCGTATAGCTGAATCATGTAAAATATCAAAAATATGCCCACTTACTACTAATCATAAGTACAAGTTGAGGATCTTTTTGTCTAGATTTTCATATTTATATGGGAAACAGACTCTTCCAAATAAACTCTTCAATATATCAAATTTGAAAGAATATTTGTAGTTAAAAACCACCGTTGGTTGTACAAGATTTCAATGCAATCTATAAATTTTTTTTTCATAGAACTCTGCTGCATATAGTACGAAAGGATAATTAGCATTCAATATTGATGCCAAAGTTCTTGTGTTATTTGCAATTCAAAAACGTATTAAAATTATAACCCTACCAAAGTGCTGTACAGTATATTACAAGATACAATAAATATCTAAGTTGTTTAAAAACTGCTGGAATAAACAAAAAGGCCGAATTCCGCTTGTATTTAATATGTTATGCTAAAGTAAACATATTACAAATAAAATGCGGAAAATTGAAAATACTTGAAATTGATATACAAAATTTAGTTCACACGTCAATGGAAGCAAAAAATATTAAGGATGTGATTGTACCTATATGCGACAAAAATGATTTTCAACTCAAATTTCCCATGAAAATCTCTAATTTTTCAAACCTCTACAATAATCTACATCGAGTTGTGAGTACATAACTGATTCGAAAGTGTTTCTTTCGCCCCATAATAACAAAAAATAATTATCGATAGATGCCTTTAAAATGGTTCCTCTGCGTATTATTAATAACGTACTTCCAAAATTGGGTTAGAATCCATTATGTACTGCCACATACCATCAGCAATTATATGACGGTCAACATCAAATAATCAAATCACTAAACCTTCATCTGGAGATAAGTCACGTCTGTCTCTATTGCGGAGAATTTAAATAACAAATAAACGTGTCAGCCCGAGGAGCCGGTCGGAGATGTAGGTAGTTTAGTTTTCATATGCAAGCAACATGTACGATTTTAATTAAAAATACGGCTGCAGCAGTAGCCGACCTCAGGAATGAAATATGATGTGCATGATTCATGCACTGGCCGCGCCGCTAATTT
Source organism: Pissodes strobi (assembly GCA_016904865.1). NCBI lineage: Eukaryota > Metazoa > Arthropoda > Insecta > Coleoptera > Curculionidae > Pissodes > Pissodes strobi. The sequence continues at coordinate 14,077 of MU186772.1, read as the reverse complement.
AGAGTCTCCAGGTTTTTGTAATTGTTACACGGCTTCAAGTGTGTGGTGGGCAATTAATTAAAACAGTTTTTGTCATTCATGACGATATTGCTAAAATATTTTAACATGCAGTAACGGCTCGACCACACACAAATTTCAACTTAATTCTCCACCTCAATTGGCATCACATTTGAAAAACTCAGAAGTCGAACAATAGTTCAGAATAGACATTCCAGATGAGTATGACGGTCCAAAAACGAATATATACCTAATTACAAGTGGAATTTAAATTCCAATTGCATTACATTTAAATTTAAAATTTAAATTTAATTTAAATTGCATTACATTCGCCTTACTGGCTTTTATTATTTCTTATAATTCTTACTATTTCATAGCAATATCCTCTCATTATTTACGGCAAAAATCCAGCAATTCCCTTCTCCTGGTATTTTGCCCATCTTTTCGTTGGCAATATATCTTATTTCATTGCCCTTTGTAAAGGGAGAAGGAAACCACACTTATGCATTAGTTAAATAAAAGTAAATACTTAGAATTAGATAAGTTTTAGAAGCAAATATTCAATCTCTTTCCAGGACGAGCTTGTAACATTATCGAACTCGCTTACGATTTGCAATAAAAAAGCCTCAAGATTCTTTCATTTTATAAAATGTGTATCTTGTTTAACTGGTAGGAGCAACTAATTTTTCTTGATACGATTGCTATAACCTTACCTTATCTTAAATGTTATGCCTAGTAGGGGACCATATATCATCTTAGATGCTGCTTATTTAACCTTTAACTACTCGCGCTGGTGTTAAAAGTATACCAAAATTCTTTGGAAAGAAGCTGAGTTCTTATAAAAAAATGTCTCGGCGTCACCGAGCTAGCTTATATTCGACAGATGTGCCCTCTAAACATACGCGCATGGTCGCTTTAATTACTGAATAGAATACTGAGATATTTTGCATGAATTGATGTGGTGTATAAAATAGGCCAATCCCAGTAACTAAGTATTTTTACAAGTATTATATATTTTTAGTTTTCTGCGACAAATTAATGCTTGCTTAGTTTGTAAATATGTGATTATTAAAAGAGTTTAATTATTATTTATTTATAATCGTTTCCAGGCAGCGCAGCGGTTAAAAATCCCAAACGATTAACCGAAAATAAGTTAGAAGCTCTTACCCAGCCTTTTTCTGATATAGAATCTAAAGAAGAGGTGAGTGGTGAACCAGATATATCAGAAGATGAGCTTATAGAGGCATATGATCACATTCTAATCCGGAACAAAAGATAAGTGACTTAGATATTCCATAAGAGGAAGTTATGGGCGAAAGTGTGCATAATCCAGATTTGGAAGAAGTAGTTGACTCAGGCAATCAGTATGTTGGCAAGGACAAGAACTTATATGCTTCAGAAATAGCACTGAGAGTAAATTAAGTAAAATTAGCAAGAACAAATAATATAATTATTATCTGGACCAAAGCAGTGCGTACGTAATATAACTGAGGAGATGGACGCTTTTAGGAATATGTTTAACATGAATTTGCAAAGGAACTTACGAAATCGGAAATGCTTGTTTTTTATTTGAAAATAGGAAGCAAAACTACACTCATTTTTAGGAATTATGGACAAATGATGGACCAGAAATATTTCGAGCTTACATGAAATATGAAAGATTCCTATTTTTGCTTAGCGTTATAAGGTTTGACAACAAAACATCCAAAGGTGAAAGAACGAAAACTTAAACCTGTTCTGTAGGACGGTGCATATTGGATAGTTTTGTACACAATTCCGAAATTACTGTCGCTTTAGAACAGCATTCTATTAGCTATACGTACCGACAACTGGAAATGTGCTATCGGAGTTACTGTATTCGCCTATTCGTATCACAATACAACGAAGCTGAATAGAGTGAAATTACACTTTTTGAGTAAAGCCGCCTTCCGCTTTGGAACCACGACCTAGACCAAGTGCTAGTTTAGTGACCCTAACGAAGCTGAAAAACCTAAAAGAAAATGCTCGACATTTCGAGGAACAAACCTGCCCTTGTTGTCAAGAACGAGAAATCTAAAAATGAAGAATAGTGTCAGGTTAGTGTGATATAAAGGTGTTATTAGGTAAACAATTGTTGCGTTTTTGAGGAGCTATATATACTTATAATTATGTATTATGTTTTTGGAGGAAACAATGGTTTTTGTTTAAAGATTTAATTAATTTTTAAGATTTCTTTATGAGCCGATAAGGGTAATTCAACCGTAGTAATGGATTGCGTTACTTACGAGCACAAGATGTTGTCTTCTTTAAATGACGGTAATTACTCAATACTAAATAAAGACCCAACAGGACGTATTGAAAGACAGATATACAATATCTAAAAAAACACAGAAATCAGTTCAATGTTATAGAAAGGTTCAAACTGACACGACAAAACAGCCAAATGCCTCTTTTTCATGGAGTACCGAAAATACACAGACTTAACGTCCAATAGTAAGCTGTATACATTCACCAACTCAGCCCATTGCTAAATATCTACTAAATATTCTTAATCTACCTGCAAATAACACAAACTCATGTATAGGAAATAGTCAATTTTTTTTAGAAAAAGTGTCACAAATTAATTTTAATCCTATAACGACATCCTGGATAGTTTTGATGTTGTTAGTCTTTACAAATGTGCTTGTCGATAAAACTTTAATTATCGTAAGAATTAAATTAGATAATAATATTGCTGAACACATATGACGCAATATTGACACTATACTTACTCAATATTGATACACTTATTACTTTTTGTGTAAAAATGGCATACACAATAATAACTACTACCAACAAAAAAGTAGTTCTAATCCATATTTTTAACGATTTTCGAGATCACATCAGCATACAATAACCTATAATACAATTCTTTATCGGGAAGAAACTAATGAACAATGTTCATTCCTTGACATTCTTACCAAAACAGACTTACATAGATTCGAAATAAAAATATACGCAAAACCTACCCACATAAGGAGATATTTAAAGTTTATCAAACCACCCATCAATGGTTAGAAAATACGTTGCAAAAAGTCTATATGATCGAATGAAAATTATTCTTAATAGTCAAAATTTCAACGTCGAAAAAGAATTTCTAAATAATGTTCTGATCAATTGATTAATAATAACTATCCTATTGATTTAATTCAATATTATTTTATAGAATTTGAACAAACAAATATTAGACAACATCAAAATAACCCTCTTATGAACCTCTTTATTCCTTATATTCGTGGTTTAAAGGAAAAATTAAAATGAATAGATATCAAAATTTAATATTGGTAGCATTTTCAAAACAGAAAACATCCTTAGATCTAAACTAACAAAAACAAAACCACTCACTGAAATTGAAAATACAAGGAATGTAATTTATAAGACCACAGATAAAGGTAATATATTTTTTATACACGGCACATATACACCATTATCAAAACGTATAAAACACCAAACCTACATTAAGAATACACAATTCCACCAATCGCGTATTTATCAACATGCATTTGACAACAATCACAGAATACAATGGAACGGCAATGTAACCATTATCAAAAAAACGTAACCTTACAGAAAACGCTGTAATATTTTTAAATAAAGATAAATGTGTTGCTTCAGTTTCTGATAATTTCAATAACACCTAGCTGCCTATGCTAAAAACTGTAGCGGACATTTCAAAATTAGCTGAATCTTGAAACAAAATTAATTGAATTTATCCAAAAACCATAAATAATTATAAATATATGGACCTTGAAATCGCAGCAATGATTTACCTAATAACACCTTTATAAAACACTAACCTAACAAACCAGTAATTAAAATTTGTGACTATTCTTGTGATTTTGTCAAAGTCAATTTAGAATTTAATAAGGTGCATTAGCGTTTTCCTGTGATTATTGCATTGATTAACCGTTTTCACATTTAAGATTTCTCATTCTTGACAGTTCTTGATTTGGTCCACGAAACGTCGAGAATTCTCTAGTTCATGTAGGTTTTTCAGCTTCATTTCTTCAAATTTTAATTAGTACTTGTGAAATTTACCCTGAGCCAGACTGTGGGGGAGAAATAGGTAACAAATTATCTGACAAACTAAGAGAGGAATTAAATAATATTTCTCGTTTAATATCCAAATGAAAATATACATAACCTTAACGCAACAACCTAAAGCACCTTCTTGGTATATTTACAATTCCATAAATTCAAACCAAACGAATGTATTGTTACGTTTTTCTCGTGGGTTCTGAACGAAATTTCAACTTTTACTATTTCAAACTAATAGTCTCTTTATTCTCTACCACTGTATACAATTGAACACACTAAACTACTTTTACAACTAATATCTCTTTACAATTCAACACTCAATGATTAACTAACTATCATTCGCCTTTGGTCTGCTCCTTATATACAATCTCAAATCTATCACGAATACTCGGAATACTGCTAGCCGTAACAATATATAAAAGATAAGTAAATATATAATATAATTTTTTCAAGATAATTTTCGTGATAATGCCACACATTTTTGGCCGGTGATGTAATACTTCTTAGTTAGCGATAAGTTCTGGAATAATTTATCTCCAAATACATACTTTTAGGTAAAACGTCATGCTATATGACAGCTTTCTATTATTAGGACAACCTACCTTACCAATTATGTCTTCTTAACTTGTTTCTAGTATGATAAAGGCTAGAGCGAACACATTATTTATTTTTAAAAAGGACCAATGCTCAAGAACTTTAAATAATCTCTATATATCAAGGTCTTAGAATGTCCTCTTTTCATAATGAGGAGAATTATTTATTACTTAAAACGAAAAAATATCGAAACTTATGTTTTCATTAATCTAGAAATATTTTAGTTATCAAATTATTTCTAACCGGGCTTCTTTAGAAGCTTTCTTGCTGCATTCAGTTGCCGTCATCTTCATGAAGTGTTTCAAAAATCTCTTTGGTCCGTTTTTTATGGTTCCGTGTTTTCAGGCACTTTAGTAGCATGTAAAACTTTTAAGTTACCTCTGGTTCTATTGACAATAATTAACTTCAATTTAATCACGTTGATTCAATATAAAACAGAAAAGAGAAACATTTTCAGCATCTTTTTTGAATTTTTCATTGTTTTCCCAAACAGAAAATCTACAAGTAGATGTTTAAATACTGGCATCCTATATGCGCTCAGGAATAACAAGCGAACACATTTTCTTCGCTCGTCCTTTCGCCATGATTCTCGTTTGTTAAAAATTATTAGCAAAAGAGGCAAAGTAGAATTTATCCATTTTCGATACTGTCAGATAGACGCTTCTTCCTTGCCTTTATTAAATAGATACATGAATCACATGTAGTGGCAAAATCGCCCTTCGTATACATAGTTTGGATTACTACTCAACTGATCGCAAATATTGTATTAAATATGCGCTGAAAACGAGGCACGTTATTCATGCACCTGGTATATGCACTTTAAATTAACTTTTGTCTATTTATAGTCTCACACTTCTTAAGTAGCAACTATATCAACAGTTGCAGTACTGAAGACGACTGAGCACTAATGGATCGACCAAGATTATTCTAGTCCGGTTGTCCAGCAAGTTCGAGTACAGGAATAGTCTTTTCATTATACCTCTCTGAAAACTATCATTTTCGACATCTCTGTATAGTAATGAAAGTAAGTCTTTCCGGTGCGCCCGCACGGGAACGAGTTTTCCGGTGCGGGTGCACGGGAATAGTAGATTGTGAAACTAGTAGGAAAAGCAAAACATTCCTGGACGACCGTCGTAATTGCTGGACGAGGCGCAGCCGAGGCCAGCAACACAAGAGTCCAGGAATGTGCTTTTTTACCCGATCCGACAAAACTACACCTTTCCGATGTGTTTTCTCACCGCAAAATCATGATTCCAGTATATAGTATTCGTTGCTTAGCAACATGCGATAACTGTACGGGAATAAGCAATAACTGTACGAGAATGTAACATTTTCGTCCTAGGACGGGAATATAACATTTCCGTCCCATTCAAACGCCTTGTTTGTCAGATCTCACGTTTATCAAAAGTAGGTAACATTTAGATGTAGTTTCCGTAGTTAGGTAATAAACTTCAAGCTCGCTCGATTCAAAACATGATATTATGTTGAGTTTAAATTTAAAACACCGCACCGTTTTTATTTACAGTAATATTTTGCTCTATTTTTATAAGTACGTATTTTAATTAATTCCGATCGGATAAAAAATAGGATGTGCAACTCGTAGGAAAAGCACATTCCTAGACACCTGTGTGGGAGGCTTCGGTTGCGCCTAGTCCAGCAATTACCACAATTCTCCATGCCGCTTAATTTTCGTCAAATTTGCTCCAGCATCGGCAAGTAAGCTCGCAAAGGAACGGCGAAAGAGTGTTGAATTTAAAAGTTGCAGAAACCTTGCTATAACAGCAGGGAATTTTCTGTATACGCGCTTGTCCCTTCTCTGTTCCAAACTAAGCAAACCCAACCCAGACTAACCAAAACTAGCCCATACTAATCAAAACTAACCCATACTAACCAAAACTAACTCTAACTAATTAAAGTAAAGAGAATAGCGCGGGTAACGCGCTTGTCTCTTCGCTATGCCAAACCAAGAAAAACTAACCTAAACTAACCGATACTGACCAAAACTAATACAGACTAACCAAAACTAACTCTAATTAGCCATATTAGCGATTCGTGCGCTTGTCTTCCGTATTCAAGATTAAACAAAATTAATCAAAACTAACTTTAATTAACCAAACAAGCGCATTGAGACGAGCGCGGAAAACAAACGCACTACGCGTAATACTCTCTTAACTAATCCAAATGAACCAAGTATGGGCGCATTTGTCTCTATTACTTTTGGTCGTCAAAAAACGTGTTACATAACAAACTCACGAATTAATATTATTATTTATTATTTAAATAAACACAAAGTACTTCTGAATCACCACCAATCTATAATAGTAGGGACTAGATTAAAACTAATTTTGACTTTGCCTCCCACTTCGGTGTCACAAGCTGAATTTTTCAGGGATGGAAGTACATGATAAGGTAACCCATATTCCGGAGGTAATACAAAATTAGACTGTGCAAAGGGGCACTATCATCAAAAATCGAGATATTGATACCACCGTATATAGAAAAACACAGTTATTTTTTGGAACAAAGCACAAAAAGGTCTTTGTAGGGAGTATTTTTTATAATTGTTTTAAAAAAATCATTTGCATTAGCCCTTATGGCCGAAAATAATTTTAAATGTAAATAGCTCGGTTTCAGCCGGGCAAAAATTGGATTAAAAAGTGGTATTTTTTAAATATACCATTCATTTGACAGAAAAGGAAGGCCTAAATGAGAAAATACTATTCTTTATAAAAGTTTCGCCTATATCTTAACCAGGTAATAGAGCAAATCCCATATTTTTTGTTTGCAAACTAACAATGATATAACAATAAATAATGAGAGACGTCATGGGTTTACGTCGCGCCGCACCGTAATTAATTCATACCGCCAGATGTGTCATTCATAGTCTATCTTTCTCTTCGCCTTCACGTTCAGCATGCTTTGTTTCTCTCTGCGTGTCGGCAGATGCAACACATATAATATATTATTATAGACCTATTAAGATTTGTTTTATTTTATTTGTATTATAAAACTTCTGGTTAGGTGTCAATTTGCAATCTGTGATATTGTATATTTGTTTCTATTAAAGAATTAATAAGTTTATGTGTTACATAGAAAGTACCTATCTACTAAATTTGGAAGAAATATAGACATTTTTTGCGTTTTTATTATATATACATACATATGTTTCAGGTGAATATATCTGGGTAAGTTGTAAGTTTTTGTTTAAAATTTTAATTACGGAAGAATCAGAGTGCAAAAATAGAGATGTTGCTAAACGTGGCCAAGACAAGCATATGCTTGTTGATGCAAGAAGCAGGGTACCTGGAAATTAGCGGTCAATGTTTTAATTGCATATTTCATGTTTTAAACGAGGCCCAGGGAAGTTTCATTCAAACATACTATGTTTCAAGTTATTTTATCCTGAGTAGGCCATGACTGATACTTATTTATATTGTCGGGTACTGTTATCAACAATCCAGTCATAGCCTGCTCAGAATGAAATAAACTTGGAACAAAGAATATTAACTTGTTATGTATACTTACGACCCTAAGCAATGACATTTTCATAATTTGTTTTTTTTTAAGAATACCTATTTATTTATACAATATTTCATTTTTTCTTAACAAAAATCAAATTAGAATGGACAGCACAACGGATTCAAGTTCAGAAATAGACCGAAGTGCATTATATGCAATGATAATAAAGGCAAGTTAATTAGCGCGGCAGAAAGAACTTTGTCTACTTTTCTTGTGGCAAACAAGATTCGATGTAGTATTGATATTATTAATGAAACAATACAAAAAATCATTTCAGATGCTAAAATTAGTAATAAATACGACGAAGTAATTTGGCACAAGCTATGCTATATTAGTTATTCATGTAAAAGAAATATTGAAGCGATGAGAAAAAGTACCGCAAGACTTAAAGAATATCATATAAGTCTTGCGGTACATTTTCTCTTCGCATCAATGTTTCTTTTACATGAATAACCAATATAGCATAGCTTGTGCCAAATTACTTCGTCGTATTTATTACTAATTTTAGCATCTGAAATGATTTTTTGTATTGTTTCATTAATAATATCAATACTACATTTAATCTTGTTTGCCACAAGAAAAGTAGAAAAAGTTCTTTCTATCGCCCTAATTAACGTGCCTTTATTATCATTGCGTATAACGCACTTCGGTCTATTTCTGAACTTGAATTCGTTGTGCTGTCCATTCTAATTTGTTTTCTGTTAAAAAAAATATGCAATATTGTATAAATAAATAGGCCCTTAAAAAAAACAAATTATAAAAAAGTCATTGCTTGCGGTCGTAAGTATACGTGACAAGTTAATATTCTTTGTTCCAAGTTTAATTTATTCTGAGTAGGCTATGACTGGATTACTGATAACAGTACCCAACAATATAAATAAATATCAGTCTTGGCCTACTCAGGATAAACAACTTGGAACATAGCATATTTGAATGAAATTTCCCTGGACCTCGTGTAAAACATGAAATATGCAATTAAAACATTGACCTCTAATTTCCAAGTACCCTGTTTGTTGCATCAACAAGCATATTGCCTTGGCGACGTTTAGCAACACCCCTATTTTTGCTCTTTGATTCTTCCGTAATTAAAATTTTAAACAAAAACTTACAACTTACCACCTGAAACAGATGTATGTATATATAATAAAAACGCAAAAAATGTCTATATTTCTTTCAAATTTACTAGATAGGTACTTTATATGTAACACATAACTTATTAATACTTTAATAAAAATAGATATACAATATGGCAGATTACAAATTGACACCTAACCAGAAGTTTTACAATACAAATAAAATAAAACAAATCTTAATAGGTCTATAATAATATATTGTATGTGTTGCATCTGCCGACACGCGGAGAGAAACAAAGCATGCTAAACGTGAAGGCAAAGAGAAAGATAGACTATGAATGATGCATCTGCGGTCTGAATTAATTACTGCGCGGCGTGGCGCCGGCGTAAACCCATGACGTCTCTCATTATTTATTGTTATATCATTGTAAGTTTGCAAGCAAAAAATATATGATTTGCACTATTACCAGGTCAAGACATAGGCGAAACTTTTAGAAAGAATAGTATTTTCTCATTTAGGCCTTCCTTATTTGTCAAATGAATGGTATATTTAAAAAAGACCACTTGTTAATCAACTTTTTGCCCGGCTGAAACCGAGATATTTACGTTTAAAATGATTTTCGGCCATAAGGGCTAATGCAAATGATTTTTTAAAAATAATTATAAAAAAATACTCCCTACGAAGAACTTTTTGTGCTTTGGACCAATAAATAACTATGTTTTTCTCTATACGGTAGTATCAATATTTCGATTTTTTATTATAGTGCCCTTTTGCACAGTCTAATTTTGTATTACCTCCGGAATAAGGGTTACCTTATCATGTACTTCCATCCCTGAAAAATTCAGCTTGGGATAAAAAAGTGGGAGGTAAATCGTTTTCTAGAGCGAATATATTAACACATATACTCTACTATAAAGTGTTGGTGTATCCAAAAAGATACCGTATTTTAGGACCGAACAGAAATTACACTTGGCAACACCTATGCGTACGTCAGTTGAGCCGTGCCAACTGCCAAGCTAACCTAGATAGGCAATCATAATTTAAGAAAGAGTGTCATGTTGATGTTTGCGCCAGAAGTATTATAATTTTAAAGTGCAAGAAACAGTACATGCTGTTTTTATGAAAACGAGCTGATAAAAAAACTTTTTGAAACTACTATTACGTATTCTTGTTTCGTCATTACGCATGCTCGAAACCTTTGCATGAAAAAGTTAGCAGAGATAGTGTAAGCACAGTTTAAGCAACAGTAACGTCAGTGAGCTCAAATCCCTTGAAGTATTGATATCAAAGAGCACCGGCAGACACCTGCTTGCCTGGTTTTGCCGTCGTTGGAACACGTCCTATACGAGGGGACGTGCAATTCGTTAAATTTTATTGCCGCATGGAGTCAGTTTCTACTAATAAGTCATTTACAATTTAATTATTTTATAATTTCATTCGACACTCTAATTTTAATATATTTGGAAATAATATTTAGATTATAGATGCTTCACGACAGGTTCTTAAGAATGTGTGAAAGTTAAAATGATAATAAAACAATAAACAATGCATTTAATAACAAGTTTTGTGTAAATCTTAATTTCTTCGAAATTGAAGACAAGTTTAGTACAAACTCAAACTAATATAACTCTAAGGTATTTAGTAGCACAAAACATAATATACGCAAAGTTTGTTTAATAACTTTTTCTAGGACTGCCCTGAAAATAGACAAAAACGCACTAACAACTGCTCTTGAAAACTGGACATTTCAAACATCGTGTGAAAAGTATACTTTGCACACGGCGTATAGAAAGTATACTTTTGACACGCGTATTCGGGTATTTAGATTAAAGGGCCTCGTCTCCGATTTAGAGCTTCGCCCTCAGAGATCCCATTACCAGATCTCTAAAAAAGGGGCCTCAATTTTAGGGCTTCACCCCCCCAGGAGCCAATTTCTGCAAAACTGTTGAAAATGGGACTCTCATACCAGGGGCCCACTTTTAAGGCTTGGGGCCCAATTTTAGGACTTCGCCCCCGGGGTTCCATTCCAAAATCTGTAAAAATGGGACTCCCGTGCCATAGGCCCCATTCTAGGGTTTCGCCCCCCTGGGGCCTCATTTTAGGGCTTCGCCCCCAGAGCCTCTTTTTCAACATATTTAGAAAATAGAGACCCCACACCGGTGGCCCCATTTTAGGACTGTGCCCTAGTTATAGTTTAGCGAGAATCTCTTACTCACGTAGTTTCTTTCGCTAGGAATAAAATTTTCTGATAAATCAATAATAAAAAAGTTTCCCATATAGGTAACATGTAATTTTCTACCACACTCCAAGTGGGGCACCCAGACCCTGTGTGTAGCAGTCGTAGAAAAAGTATAGTGTGCTACACGTGCTGAAAAGACTTTTTCTATTTTGGTATCATAAAGAAGTCTTTTCGATACGCAAAGTAGTGTCGAAAAGAAGCTCTTTTCGACACTATTTTACTTTTGTTGACTGCTTGCTATGATATTAACAAAATTGTTCAATGTCAAGGCGCACTAGCAAAAATTTCGACACCGTTTTGAATGGGATTCCTAATAATACAGACGTCAAAAGTGACAAGATGGCCGTCCAACTTTTGATGGCGACTTGAATAAATTAATGTTGTTCATTAAAAAACGTGCAAAATAGAAAAATTACTATAAAATACACGTTTTAAAAGATATTTAGCGCACTCGCAGGTTAGGAAACTCCCCGAAAGTGGGTCGTTTCCTAATTTCGTGCTCATGCGATAAAATATGGTCTTTTAAAAGTAGTATCTTAATATACTATTATGACACTCGTCTACGCCTCGTGTTACTAAACTGTCTCATTGGTGTGAAAAGTCTTATTTTCAGCACTTGTTGCACAATATACTATTTCTATTTTGCGTTCAAAATGATTCCATTTTGATACGCAAATGCGTGTCGAAAAGAACTTCTTTTCGGTACGGCTTTTGTTGACTGGTTGCTAGGATATTAACAAAATTGTTCAATGTCAAGGCCCACTAGCAAAAATTTCGACACATTTTATGATTAATACAAAACCAAATGGTTTGAAAAGAGAACATGATTGATCAATGAATGTATGGAGTGTACAATTTTGTGAATAATATTTTCATGCCTAATTTTTATCTCATCCCTTTTTAAAAAAACAAGTAGGGAGGTATTTTAATTCTAGATATTATTTACTCATACCTGAAAGGTATGAGTAAATAATAATAAATCTTTTGGGAATCTAAAAAATTATTTTTCACCATCACTTTTACTGAAACAGTTATCCACTGAACAAAATCCAACCATAGTTATAGAAAACGCAACAACAGTCCCTAAATAATGTCTCCCTCGCCCTCGTATAATACGTTTGTGCTAAAACTCCCCAAAGTTCCTGCGAGCCCATGAGAAATCTGGATTGAACCGCTCTTACCTCAGGCGGCAAAATCGAGATTTTTATGCATTTAACGCTACCGTTCATTAATTCTACCGTGTAAGTTTGGATGGAACATGTCGGATAGTAACTAACACAACTGCAGTGAGTAGACTTGTAATTTTTTTTTATAATAAGTAGAAACATTTGCGCAACATTTAATGTGTGGGAGATGATAAGGGAACTAACGTAGAACATGTTAATATTAAATAAATAATGACAAAAATTTTTGATTTTTTTGGCCTGGTAAACCTCTCCTTACGCTTCAAGTAGGCAATCAGTTAACAATGTTTGCTGATATTTACGTCGTTATTTACACGTAGCATAACTTTGATCATTGAATAATGGGACCAAAGAGAAGATGACTTCCATACCTTTGCCTGTTCGCCAAAATAGGCCAGGAATAAGTTTTTTAAATACTTTTCAGGAATGCCTTTGTTTTCACACCATTTTATAAATTTATTATGAGCAATCTCATATTGAATTCTAAATTTTCGGGGCAGTAAATCCAAGGTAGCTCTGTTAGCTGCTTCTTCTATTTTTTAAGTGGATCGATTTCTTGTATTTCTTGCATTTTTGGCAAATCACAACAGCTAAGGCTAGCGTTGTAATAAAACTGACAGGACTTTTAAAATTTTAAATTTTTCTCTAAACAAGTCAGCCAACAAGCCCATGGTTGCTAGTTTTTATTGATAAATGTGAACATCGATAATTTAATTTAAATATATGATGCCATAAGAAACTACCTGGAGGTAAACTTCATTCAACGCACTTTGACCGTTACGTCATATCATGCCATCTCTTTTAATGCCGTGAACGTATTTCCTATATTAGTCTATACTGGAAAAATTTAATTTGATAGGTGCTATTGACACTGACATCTATTAGCGTCAAATTTCAAATCAAACTGAAATAATCTTTTTAATATGCCTTATCGATCTACTGAAAAAGAGCAAGCTCTTATTTTAAAATTGGTGGGATATTTTACTGAACGCCGTGTATAATGTAAGTATGAGTGATATGGGAAATAGTTATTTGTTTTACTAGGCAGCAAAGTAGTAGATTGACTGCCGCGGCTGATAGTTCATAGCCGAGCGTAGCGAGGCTAGGAATTCAACTAAGGCAGTCAATCTACTTTGCTGCCGAGTTGAACATATAATTTTTTCTCCGATTGTTTATAATGATATATGTATATTGTATTTTTGCAAATTATTACAATTCCCACAATCTTTTTATTTTTCCTGTAGTGATAAATTAAGACAAAATTTGATAGAAATCGCAATTGTTGGAACGGTTGGTTGCTATGGAAATGTATATGTCCATAATAATTATAGTTTGACAACTTATGTCAAACGTTTTATTCCCATGGAGACTAATCACTTTGCTGCCTAGGCAGCAAAGTACTTACTTTGCTGCC
>MU186771.1:152818-164613 GCA_016904865.1 Pissodes strobi | reverse complement strand
TTGGTGACGGTGTGTGCAAAACGATTTTTGGCGACCTTTTAATATGATCTTTTTATGCAAAAATCTTTGAAATTACCAATCTAGACAACGCGTCAAGTGCTTAAAACACGTGGCTCAGTAATTTTTTCTGCATTAAGGGGAATGATCAAACATCCTCTCGATTTTTTCAATTTCAAGAGTAACGGACAGAATTAATTCGCTTACTTAAAAATATTCTTCTATATGGAGGAATTCTATCGGGATGCCCCTTGGAAATGTTGATTTTTAGTGCTATTTTATTGCCATCTTTTAAGGTCGGTAAAATTTTAAAGTTTATATTCGTGCTGTGCAATAAATGTTTTTTTTTGTATTTAATTTTACCCTTGTTCTCCATGTGACAACATGTTTATTGGACATTTTATTGCCTTACCTAATTTACTTTAACATGTTCAGTTTTAGCTTTAATTGGGACTCCTTATTTTCTGTTCTTTGTTTCATCTTAAATGTATTGTAAAGCTATTACCTTATTAAATATAATATATGCTTTGTCAACAAAATTCAAATTCAATTTGTCAAATTCTGTATTTTTTTTAGTTATGCCAATGAAATAGGTCAATTTTTTAACGTGATACTAATAAACTCAATCTGCAATTTTACTACAAGTAACTGTTTTGGGCATGATTATACATACTTTTTAATTATAAGAAATGTTGCGGACTACAAACAACAAGTCAAGAAAAAAAAGATATTGCCAACTGAGCTAGAATATTTATATCTAATAAATATCAGCCTTGTCGATTCGTTTACTAGATACTGCCCAAAAATATTCTTCCATTTTCGTGGTGTTTTTCTGCCGTGTTTTCCTGCCTAAAAAATAAACTAATTATATTTCTTTTACTCGTACAATTATACCACCACTACAAAAGAATAGCAAGGACACTAATATTAGGTATTTACCCAATGTCAAAATGTCTTGGCATACGAAACTAAAATTTATTTATGTGAATATATGGACAATTTCCAATGTGGCCAGTTCTATAATTGGGAAAGTAGCATTCGAGCAATACCTCCTACAACTAGGCCAGATGGCTTGCGCGTGACGTCATCAAAAGTGGTCTTAACTTATTTACAGGCGTATATTGAAATGTGCAATTTCTTTCAAAATTTCACAGTTAAGTACACGTTCAAAAATCTCGAAAAAATATAACAAAAACTTGGTTTTTGTAAATTTAACTTTTTTTATATGTAGTTTGAAACATAATTGGCCCAATACAAGACCTCCTAAAAGCTGATATTACTTTAAGCGCGACTATTATGACTGATAATGTGTATTACTCATTTTTTTTAAATCAAAAATTAAATTGCAGTTTAAGTACTTACCTTTTTCTGCATACATAGACAAATATTTATAGGACTGAGGGCTTATAGTAAACAAAATTGAACATAAAACAATAGTGCTCGGTGAATACCGATATCTCTCTTTTGAGGTACTCAACAAAGTTAGCTGTTCTGAAATAAATTTTAGATTTTGTGTAAATTCATCGGAGCCTTTTAGGTTTAAAAGAATATCCGTTACAATTTTTTTTGTTTTGTTTTCTCGTCTTGGTCAGAATCAGGTTGATGTGAATTCATCTCGCTCTCGTTATTGGAAGTTTCACTAATAATGGGGAGGTCATTATTAAGAGGAATTGATATCATATTATCAATTACATCGATTAAACATTCTAATTCATCCAAACTGCCGGTTATAAATGGGGATTTTAAATTTATTATTGAAACAGAAATAGACTGGCCATATAAAAATATTTCTAATTTTAAATTATTATTTATTACCATCGCCCAGGTTATTATAGGACCAGGAGTATACTCAAGCTCTTACTGGAAACCACCCTTCCTTAACAATAAAACTTGAAAATAGTTTTAAAAACTCCTCAAAATTTTTAAAACATGTAGCCTCCCTATGGATATTAAATTCCTCTTTACTTTGTTGTATTGCTTGCAACAATTGTAACTCCTGAATTTCCTTATTTTTTTCGTCTTTACTTTTACGAACAAACACATTTTTTGAAAAGTAATTGGGGCAGTTTGGACAAATAGTTGGTATGGCATTTTCCTTCAATCGAGGGTATTTTAAATCTACTGTAATGATTTTACCTGACTTTGGATCCTATTGCGAATTAATCCAAATTATATTACCCGCAGAAAAATGTAACTCACACACTTTAGTGTTTTTTTGGGCACTAAATTGTCCCGCGGGATAGCTTGAAGCCATTTCTTTTGCAACACATCACTTTTTGGAGAGCTAGAAACATGAACTTTAGGTCCGTTGGAGTAGTTTCCACGACAGCCTGCGGCACAACATCTGGACGGCATTGTTTACATAAATTTAAACACACAGAAGCACTGATATTATAAAGAAATGGACAGAAAATCAATCGAAATCGAAGAGTAATTAAGAATCAGATCGAAAGTGCGCCAACTAATAGGAGGCAGCGTTGCCAGATTTTTAAGAACCGTCTCGTCATCCTGGAACAAATATTAAATCGTTTGCGTTGGTCGTTGCGCAATGGTAAAAAATAAATATTGTTACGAATTTGTAGAATTGCCTCGTTCTGACCATCAGTATTTGGTTCGTCTGGGTTGGTAGGTTAGCAACGTTTATTTTCTTAAAGGTTTTGATTCCGTTATTGCTTCACTTTTCGAGTTTTATGTATGTACTTTTCGGATTTTAAATATTTATATGTAGTATAACTATACTATAATATACCAAAGCAAACTTTTACATTAAGTATCTAATATATTGTTAATTGTAATCTTGGAATCCAAGACGAATATTTTACGTTTCCTTGAAAAATAATTTGTGTCAACAAACAGTGAGAAGTAGCTCAAATTGTGAAAAAGCGCCCAATCTGGCAGCACCGGATACATGACGTCGAGATGGGAATTGGTATTCCAGTCGCCCAGCGTGGCAATCAACGTTAAATACGGAAGTAGGCGTGATAAAATAATTAATACTTTTACTGGGCTCCTCTTGGCTCCTCTTAATGCTTTTCTTATGGCAAAAAGTATAGACCACTTTTGATGACGTCACTGCTAATTTTAATATTAGCCAGTTAGCCTAGTTGTAGGAGGTATTGATTCGAGGCGTTGCAAAGCTTCCACATCCATTATTTAAGTATCTATTTAGGCATACTAGGTGATATAGAACAGAAAGAAGAGGAACATAATATGGTAAAAAATTTCTATTTTAGTTGAAGTTCTAGCTTAAAAATTATCGACTACAAACAAAAAATTTGTACTTAACTTGATTTATTCATTAATTTATTGTAATATTATATTAACACATTATTTAAGGGATATTTTTTTAAATAATCCCCAGTTTAACCAAATTTTGGTATGCCGTCGTGCGTCTTGACTGTCCTCATTTTCTTTTGGAAACATTCCATAATATAGTTTATATAAATACAGTTATTTTACTTGAAATAATTAAATAAAATTCTTTGGTTCTCCTTTTTTCACCTAGTATTTTCAAGGTGTTTGGAGAACAATGTATTTATCAACAAGCTCTACACTTTGCATATGCTTAATTTTTTCAGAAATTTTAGTAGTTTAATTTTTGCATGTGCATTTTGGACAATACTATTTTGCTAATTAAAATATGCCATTAGAAATGATACGCATTAAATGGTATTTATTAATTTTCGTTTGTATGAAAGAAATATCTGGCCTATTTATTTTTCCTGACATATATAACTTTCCATTTATCTATTATTCGTTTATATTATAGATGATGGATAAGATCCTAAAAATTAAAGAAGAAAGAGATCAGCAGCGGAACACATTTGAAAGTGAAATTTCGGATTACCAAAATAAGTACAAAAAGGCTCTTTCTCAGGAGCAGGTTCTGAAGAGCGAAATAATTGTAAGGGCATATTTTTATATGATTTTGCCAATACTGTATTGGCCAACAGAATTAATTAATCAGTAATAGGGAACATACAATTAACATTTTAAATTTTTATACTGATATAATACATTTGTTCTCGCTGAATTTAAATCCATGCTTAGTGATTAATGGGTGATTTATATTTATTTATTTCGCTTTAGTTTTGGAATTTATTATATTGAATCATGTTTTAGGCTTTAAAACAGAAAATTGCTGAGGTTCAAAGAATTGCGGATGTTAAAGTCAAGGAATATAGTACATTAAAAGAAACCCTAAATACTATGAAATCAGTTAAGGATGATAAAAATGCTTTGAAATCTTTCCTAGATGTCAGTGAAATGAAGGCAGAATTGGAGCAAATGAAGGCGGAAAATCTGAAGTACTCTGAACAGTTATCACAAGGTAGGTGTAATGTTATCCTTTAAAAGGAATTTTACTTTAAAATGTGGGTAGGGTTGAGACTTTTTGAAAATGTTAAAACCGGTTTCTTATTTTAGGAACATAGAGCTCAATTTTAGTTAGTTTCGGGAAGACATCACCTGTTACCAATTTATAATCTTTAGGTTTCATGAGACAGGCTGTTAGGTGTTCTCACCGAAACTAATTCTGTTCAGCGGTAAGATATTAAATTGCAATCGGTTTTTGCAGACTGCTGCTAGACAGATATTTTTTTCTAAAAATTCATTCTGGTATGTGTAGCTTTTCCTTCGCATGTAGCGTCAGATAGGTCGAGTGCTCTTCCCGAAACTATTCCCTGCCAAGCTTCCATATATTTCAGAAATATTTTTATTCAGCGGTTAAAATATCAAATCGGAATAGTTTTCTGTAGGCTCTGCCTGCTAGACACGTAGAAAATATTTTTTTTATAAAATTTGATGCTAGTAAGTGTAGGCTCCTTCTTCGCAGAGAGTAACCACAAAACCAACTCACTTTGTAGTAGTAGAGTGTATGTGTTAATATATTCGCTCTAGAAAACGATTTACCTCCCACTTTTTTGTCACAAGCTGAATTTTTCAGGGATGGAAGTACATGATAAAAGGTAACCCTTATTCCGAAGGTAATACAAAATTAGACTGTGCAAAAGGGCACTATCATCAAAAATCGAGATATTGATACCACCGTATAGAGAAGAACATAGTTATTTCTTGGTCCAAAGCACAAAAAGGTCTTTGTAGGGAGTATTTTTTTTTTAATTATTTAAATAAAATCATTTGCATTAGCCCTTATGGCTGAAAATAATTTTGAACGTAGATATCTCGGTTTCAGCCGAGCAAAAATTTGATTAACAAGTGGTCTTTTTTAAATATAACATTCATTTGACAAAAAAGGAAGGCCTAAATGAGAAAATACTATTCTTTATGAAAGTTTCGCCTATGTCTTGACCAGGTAATAGAGCAAATCCCATATTTTTTGCTTGTAAACTAACAATATTATAATAATAAATAATGAGAGGCGTCATGGGTTTAGGCCGCGTCGCACCGTGATTATTCAGACCGCGAGATGCATCTACCCTTAGTCTATCTTTCTCTTGTCCTCACGTTTAGCATGCTTTGTTTCTCTCTGCGTATCGGCAGATGGAACACAATATATTATTGTAGACCTATTAAGATTTGTTTTAATTTATTTGTATTATAAAACTTGTCGTTAGTTGTCAATTTGCAATCTGCCATATTGTATATCTGTTTTTATTAAAGAATTAATAAGTTTATGTGTTACATATAAAGTACCTATCTAGTAAATTTGGAAGAAATACTATAGAAATTTTTTGCGATTTTATTATATATACATACATCTGTTTCAGGTGAAAATATCTGGGTAAGTTGTAAGTTTTTGTTTAAAATTTTAATTACGGAAGCATCAGAGAGCAAAAATAGGGATGATGATAAACGTCGCCAAGGCAATCGGCTTGTTGATGCAACAAACAGGGTACCTGGAAATTACAGGTCAATGTTTTAATTACATATTTCATGTTTTACACTGAGGCCGATGAAAATTTCATTCAAATATACTATGTTCCAAGTTATTTTATCCGGAGTAGGCCATGACTGATACTTCTTTATATTGTTGGGTACTGTTATCAACAATCCAATCATAGCCTACTCAGAATAAAATAAACTTGGAACAAAGAATATTAATTTGTCATGTATGCTTACGACCCTATAAGCAATGCCTTTTTTATAATTTGTTTATTTTGAAGGGTAGGTATGTACCTATTTATTTATACAATATTGCATATTTCTTTAACAGAAATCAAATTAGAATGGACAGCACAACGGATTCAAGTTCAGAAAGCGAAATTGAGCCTCTTGCCTCTTTTATGTTCGAAATAGACCGAAGTGCATCATATGCAATGATAATAAAAACAAGTTAATTAGGGCGACAGAAAGAACTTTTTCTACTTTTCTTGTGGCAAACAAGATTCGATATAGTATTGATATTATTAATGAAACAATACAAAAAGTCATTTCATATGCTAAAATTAGTAACCAATACGACGAAGTAATTTGGCACAGTAATTTGGCACAAGCCTATATTCATGTAAAAGTAATATTGAAGCGAAGAGAAAAAGTACCGCAACACTTAAAGAATATCATATATGCCAAATTACTGCGTCGTATTGATTACTAATTTTAGCATCTGAAATGACTTTTTGTATTGTTTCATTAATAATATCAATACTATATCGAATCTTGTTTGCCACAAGAAAAGTAGAAAAGTTCTTTCTGTCGCCCTAATTAACTTGCCTTTATTATTATTGCATATGATGCACTTCGGTCTATTTCGAACATAAAAGAGGCAAGAGGCTCAATTTCGCTTTCTGAACTTGAATCCGTTGTGCTGTCCATTCTAATTTGATTTCTGTTAAAGAAATATGCAATATTGTATAAATAAATAGGTACATACCTACCCTTCAAAATAAACAAATTATAAAAAAGTCATTGCTTGCGTGGTATGACAAATTAATATTCTTTGTTCCAAGTTTATTTTATACTGAGTAGGCTATGATTGGATTGTTGATAACAGTACCCAACAATATAAAGAACTATCAGTCATGGCCTACTCCGGATAATATAACTTGGAATATGGTATATTTGAATGAAATTTTCCTCTACCACAGTGTAAAACATGAAATATGCAATTAAAACATTGACCTCTGATTTCCAGGCACCCTGTTTGTTGCATCAACAAGCATACTGCCTTGGCGACGTTTATCATCATCCCTATTTATGCTCTCTGATTCTTCCGTAATTAAAATTTTAAACAAAAACTTACAACTTGCCCCGATATTTTCACCTGAAACAGATGTATGTATATATAATAAAAACGCAGAAAATGTCTATATTTCTTCGAAATTTCAGCTTGTGACACCGAAGTGGGAGGCAAAGTGAAAATTAGTTTTAATCTACACCCTACTATAGTTGACAGTACTATTTAATAAAATATGATACTTAGTCTATATTATAACATGTTTCATTTTGAAAGAAGCATAAAATTGTCATGATGTAATAGAAAATATCTCGAAAACGGTTACTCCCAGCGATATATACAACGTATATTCTTTTTACGTAAACAAAACTGTAGAATAGATATTTTTATAAAAATGGAGGTGCACTTAGGTGCATAAAAGTTATGAGGTTTTAAGGAAGCACCGAGTACAGTGCCCTCTACATCTAACAACAAAAGTGTGAACATATTTGATTCCGTGCCGATCGCCAAAATTTATTGAAATATTTAATGATTTAAGTAAATTATTTTCAAAAAACAAAAAATAAAATGGTAACTATGACTTGCATGATTATCATCGGCTTTTGAGCATAGCTAAGTTTGATTAAATTCCTAATGTTTTTACATACGGATTTTTTTTACTGCCTACTATTCATTAGCTGACAGCATGTCGATAAATATACAGGGATGGCCAAAGGTCTGGAATAAAATTCATATCTTTTGAGCAAGCAATGTTTTCAAAAAACGCTGAAACACGGTAACTGATCTTGAGTTTTTCACATTTTTCTTCTTCTTTCCCATCCCCCTAACCCCCAGATACCCCAACTTTTTTTTCAAACGGAAACCTGTGTCTTGTGGGGGCTCGTTGAAAGGCTCATGAAAAATGGAATCCAGCCATACCATGTAAACATGTTTTATATTTGCAATGACCAGAATTTTAGGGCCTTATAAAATAACTACTGTAGTGAGGGACTATTGGGAAAAAATAATAACAGATAAAGAATTTCACCCATTATTATTGTTGCTAGAGCAAAAAATTGGTATTTGTGTGGCTTTTTTCATCTACCAGGCTGTTCAGGCTAATTGTTTACTTTAGATGTAAATCAGAAGTCTGAATATTAGCATCGTGTCAAAAACCAAAATTTTTAAATCACAATGGTATTGTCGGGAAGGCAGCGTAACGAAATTTTGATACTGCTTGGACGTGGAGACAAAATAAGAAGTCAACGTGAAGTGTGTGATTTATTTAATGCAAAATATCCCGAAAATCAGATCTCACAAGGGACAGTTGGTAAAATATTTCGCAAAATGAGGAACACGGTACAGTACGTGATTTGCCCAAATCTGGTCGGACAGTTGTTTTTGATGACGATACAAAATTGGACATAGCATTAGAAATTGTTGAAAATCCTCCATCATACTTCAACGGTTTCATTGGCTCAGAGTCAGGATATTCCTTGAACTACAATTCGAAGGTTTTTAGAAAAAGAGAAATAGCATCCGTATGTGGTATGCCTTGTTCAAGAGCTATTGGAAATAGCGTAATAGGCGTTTGGAATTTTGTGATGAAATGAGGAGACGGTGTGACGACAACAATGCCTTTCCACTGGATATAATTTTGTCGGATGAGGCTACGTTCCATTTAAATGGAGTGGTTAATAGGCACAATTATCGCTTTTGGTCTCAGGAAAACCCACAGTGGATATCAGAAGCGGATACGCAGTGTACTCCACATACGTAAAGTTAATGTATGGGCAGGTATTATCAACAATAGAATTTTGGGTCCATTTTTTTTTAAGAAAGCCGTACTGCCGAACGCTACCTAGACTTCCTAACATTCGAACTGATACCTGCCCTAGCTCAGATTTTTCCTCATAGAATAGATCCAGATATACATGATGAAAGAATTTGATTCCAACAAGATGGCTCTGCTCCACATTTTGGTATTAATGTTCGCAGGTACTTAGATCAATTGTTTTAAATGGTTGGATTGGGAGACGCGATACAATTGAATGGCCACCAAGATCTCCCGACTTATCGCCCCTAGATTACTTTCTTTGGAAATATTTGAAAGAAAGAGTTTATCAGGATAGACCGAAAAATATTGAAGATCTAAAGCACAAAACTACGGCGGAAATACGTAATATACCACCCGAAGTCATTCGTAATGCTGTGGACGACTTTTACTGTCGCCTAGGAGAATGTCAGACAGTAAATGGAGGACATATTCAGCATTTGCGGCATTACATCACCTGTGAATTGAATTTAATAAAGTTTAATTTTATAAAACGTTTTAATTTATAAGTTAAAAAAAAACTAGTTATTGCAAACATAAAACTTGTTTATTTGGTATGGCCGGATTCCATTTCTGCCGTCCAAAGCGAAAAGACCGTAACTGCAAAAAAATAGAAAATTGACTTATTGTCTTATTTGGACTTCTAATGGACCAAACTCTATTCTTAGAAATGAAGAACACTGCAGTTCAGTTCTTTCTATTTGTTTTCCATTATTGAAATTTACCGTAACTGCAAATTTGCTATGGTCTACAAAGCGAATATGCCGTAACTGCTCAATGCCAAGCAAAAAGACCGTATCGGGGCCGTCGACGTGCGCAGTAACGGCTTTTTCTCCTTAAAAACCTCGCTTACCGTCTTTTCGCTTTGCACGGGTGTTTATTGTATGCCTGCGTTTCAAAGCGAGGGGATGCTTCGTTATTATTCTCGCATTGTTTTTTATGCTTGTGTAGTGTTTTAATTCAATTGAATTCGATGGAAAATTAAAATCCGCATAAGAGCCTTATAAGATCTCCTTATTAGACAGTAGATCCCAGCGTATATTAGCTTTGGCTCAACAAGGAAGTAATAAGGATAATTCGAGCAGAGATCATACCAGGCATGATCTTGACAAAAATTTGGCCGTATCTGTGTGTATCTTACTATGTTGTAGGGAACATGCGTCAAATGTTCGCTATCTAAGTGGTGATATCACCATTACGCTCTTGTTTAATGATTTAAAATAAAAATTTCCAGATACTAAAGGTTCATGTGTAACTTAACGAAAAGAAAGTTAAAAGTAAAAAATATAATTTGCTAAATTGAATCATGAAAGTTAAAAGTAAAAAATATCATTTGCTAAATTGGATCATGAAGGGTGCGATCTTTTATCTTAGTCATTTTATCTTAATCCTCACAGCGAAGATAGGATTAAGTATAGAAGAGACGCAAAACAAATTAAATTTGGCTAGACAATTGTGCTTGTCAAAACAGAAACTGGACACTGTTTACTTTTTTGGAAATAAGATTTTATTTTGAGCCTGGCCACACTTTTATGTCGGCCGACAGCAATCAGGTGGAGCTTTCCATGAAAAGAAAACAAAAATTATATGATTTTGATGATTTCGTAGAAGCCTTTGGCCATCAGCTCCGAAATTAAAGTGAAAGTAACAAATCGTCCGTATCCATCAGAGATCGTCCAAATTATTGCGAAATTGGAAGTTTACCTTAAAATATAAAATTTTCTTTTTGGACCAAAAACATACCCTGGATTGTTTAATGGAAAAGGTCATGATTAAACTCACTCTTAAGTAAACTAGATATTCTACGAGCGCCCAATGGATTTCCAGAGAAAAAAAAGCAAACCCTTTTAAGAGTTACAAATGCGGTAATTCCAGAAAATAGAAAACATTATTGGAACAACTTTCCTATTTTTAACTCTGAAGTTGAAGCAGAATCGTCATAAGGCCCAAATTATTATTTTTTTATTATATGTAACTATTTCATTTGTTTTTAATATTATTATTATTATTAATTATCTCTTTTTAATTATCAAAAATATATTTAAATAATTAGGTTCCTATTAGTTATTTACCTATACTGCAATTTGGCTTAGTAAATGTGACCAAAAAGTTTAAACGTTGCACAGCAAATTACACCGTATTGGTAAGAATCATACACATACGGCCTAGTTGCTTGGTAGAAGATGTACTTTGTCATGCAGGCTGCTCAGCGATTAGACTGATTGATTTCCTAGCAACAAGAGAAAATTCTCCATTGATTTTTTAATAAAAATCGATTTATTTAAACTTAGTTACCTTAGATCCACAAATGAAAAGTCAGAAAAAATATTTACAAAAAAGCTACAGTAAAAAAGAGCACAAAAACTTTAAACGCAATTATCTCAGTTTCGCGCATATTGCTGTTACGGCGATTTCGCTTTGGACGGCAGATTTTTCATGTGCTTTTCAACGAGCCCCCACAAGACATAGGTTTCCATTTGAAAAAAAAAAATTGGGGTAACTGGGGGTTTGGGGATTGGGATTTTTTTTTATTTAACCAAAAAATATGAAAAACAAAATCGGTTAGCGTGTTTCAGCGTTTTTTGAAGAAAACATTGCTTGCTCAAAAAATATGAATTTTATTCCAGAGCTTTGGCCATCCCTGTATAATCATTCTGTCATTAAAGCACATTTGATTTTATTTGTATATTTTACATCAAGAAATATTTAACTTTATATATAGGTAATGTTTTTTTTAGAACGCGAGGCCAATATGTCATTTGCATCAGAAATTCAAAACTTGTCCCAAGAAGTTAAAATATTAAAAGAAAAATATCAGAAAGCAGACAAAGAAAAAGTTGAAATCAATAC
>MU186771.1:80168-152808 GCA_016904865.1 Pissodes strobi | reverse complement strand
AAAAATTAAATTGAATGGCTCTGATGCCACAGAATGATAGATTTTCTAATGGAACTGCAAAATAGAATCTTAAGATTATTATCGAAATATTAGGCGCAGTATCGTTTGTCGATTCTTTACTTACTATTTTCACCTTTTGTTGTCTGTTGTTAAATTTAGAGAATTTCCTCTGAATTCTAATTTTCTAATTAATAACATTGAACCAATCAACATAGTCATAATGTCCTTGACAAATTGTAAAATTTTGTTTGTAAACTAAAAAATAGCTGTTTTGTAGGCTTTGTAGGCTTTCCTGATATATAGTGATAAAAAGGTTGCATTTTTGGTAAAATCTGCAAGTTGTGATCTTTAAACAAACAGAGTGAATTAGTGCAATCTTAAGGTGATCTTATTTTGTGTATTAAACATCAAAGATTGCCTTTAATTAAAGGAATTGCTGTTTTTGCAATAATCGTGAGGATTTCATCAAAATCACTACCGTTCTTGCTTTTAATTTTTTTTAGACAATTCACATAATTCATGTTAGATGATTCTACACGTTGTCACGTTTGTCATTTAGGGATTACGACTCTCACATAACTGGAAAAGCCTTTCAAATATTGGTCTTTATTTTTAGAATTGGTAGTGTGTGGTTCAAAAAAAAATTGTAATCTGGTAAGGTCTGGCATTGGATATGCTTCACTGTTTGGTTACCTTTGCATAGTTTACTCATCAATAACATGGAGAGGGTGAAGTCTAAATTTGTTAAATATCGTACGTTCAAAGCGGACATGATTGATAATTCCCGGGGCTTTGCAGCGCTGGAGTTAACTTGCAAATTTTGGATAAAAAGGGAAGGTTGTCTGACCTCTGCTTTGTATACGAAATATTGAATTGGATATGAGTGATTCTCAGGCAATTTTGCATTTCAAGTCCCGGGCGAGCTATTACTTCAAATTACAAGTTATCATTACATTTTTTGCGAATTTTAACGATACGAAAATGCTCCTAATATAGATAAGAATATGCCAAATGTCATTACCGTCCCCTGTCCCTGCCCACTAAATTAATTGTTATTGTCTGCATTATTATAGCAATAATAAAGCAACACATTTGTTGCTTCCTTATACTTGTAAATAATGTAATAATACACTATTAAAAGTCGAAATTTGTTAGTATCGTACGATAATAATTGGCTATTAAATAATGAGAGTGTGTCCAGACTCTTGCACGTCATTACCGTCCCGCCTTCTTCTAATACGATTTTCTGCCGTCAGATCGCGCCCCGCCTCAATGTAACATGTTTTTAGGAGGCGCGTCATCCCTTATTACTTGATCTTTGCCATTCGAAGTGTTCATGAGTTGTTGTGTGGTGAGCATCTAAAAAAGGTATGAAAACCGCGATTTTTTACATTTTGGTGTAATTACCATCCCTATTCCTTAAACAAAGTTTAGTGGGAATGAAGTACTTTACTAACCTACATAAAATGATATAAATAGTCCGAATTATTCTTGTGAACCTTATAAATGCCAGAACATAACCTCAATTTAATTGGCGCGGAATATCATGTTGAAAAGTCATTACCGTCTCCGTCAGTACCGTCCCTTTGGAAGATTTTTCTGCCTGGGGACGGTAGTGATTCAAAAGGGACGGTAATGATCGCATGGTGATGTTAAAGAAAAAAGTCCAAAGAGAAAATTACCATAAAGAAGGTAGAAGCCAAAGAGAAAATATCAAAGAACCCTCCCAAGAAAATAATAATAGTAGTGAGGTTCTACCATCGGTTTTGCCAAAGAAAAATACTTTGAAAATAAAACTAGGGCCATCTACTACTGCCGAAGAAAGCCAATCTACTAGCGCCACCCCATGTGCTGTTTTTTAAATGGGATGCCATATTTTTAATGTGCTTATCCAATTTCTCATATAAATTTTGATATAAAACAATGGATTTTTAATTCAAAACCGCCTTTTTTCTTCAGTTTTAAATTCGGAAAATGTTCGTCTACCGTACGATTAATACCTGATTGATGGATACCCGTTTCACCTGTTCAACCTTTAACCTGCTTTAAAGCGGCCGTTAGTCAGACCAAATAATCAACTTTCAAATTTCTATACTATATTTTTCGAGAATTAGTTACACATAATTGGTAGATTTTTGCAAATCTATTATTGTAAAATCAATATGACATATTAGAAAAAACTATAAACTAACTTAATAACTTTAATCTCAATAATATAATTGTTCGATGTGTCCTCCATTATTTTCAAAACACGACCGATGCCCCCTTCTCAGTCTCTCCAAGGAATCTGTTACAATATTTTGGTCCTGGTTAATTTTTTGCTGAATATCCTCGAGACTTCTGTTCGGTCGTTGATAAACTACATTTTTTAAATGACCCCATAAAAATGTATCCATTGGCGTGATATCGGGGCTATTTGGTGGCCAATGAATTGTTCCGTTACGGCCAATCCACTGATTGTAATGCTCATTTAAGTATGTTACCACTTCTCGAACTGCATGAGGCGGAGCACCATCCTGCTGCCAAATGATATTGTTGTAGACTTGCAATGGCAATCTTTCCAAGAAATCCTCGATATCGTTTTGAAGAAACTGGGGGTATCTTTGGCCTAGTGGTCCAATGATTCGATTTTCTAACATCCCACACCAAACATTAAGTGAGCTCCTACCTTGAAACTTTATCATTTCATATCTATGAGGGTTAACTGCTGCCCAGTATCTTGTATTTTTCCGATTATATGCCCCCGATGTTGTAAATGACGCTTCGTCAGTCCATAGAATTTTATTATATAAATTATAATCTTCGTCTTGCATTGAAGCAACAAATCGAAATCGAAGTTCTTTTTGATGTTGTGTTAAGTATTGAGCGGGAAGGATGCAATATGGTTTTAGACCACATTTTTTTTAAAGTTCTATGAACTGTTCCATAGCTTACTCTCTTATCCTGGACTGGACCATACCTTACTTCTCGTATAGCTTGCGGAATAGAACTCTTCGGATTTATAGTAAAATATTGAACAATGGCTCGTGTCTTTCTATTCTGTCTTTTCATCTTTCTTGGCTTATTTTTCAATGCCTTGCTTTCTTCAAATTATATCTACTGAAATGTGTCTCTGGAAACTCAAAAAAATGTTCTTTGGGTTTGTCGAGCATTCCCTCCACTTTTGTAATATAATTTTATGACACTTAGTCGTTCTTCTAAAGAACATTTCATTATTTGTAACTAATTCGTGAAAAATATAGTACAGAAATTTGAAAGTTGATTATTTGGTCTGACTGACGGCCGCTTTAGGGTCCATAACACTTTAGCGTCACACAAATTAAGAAGGTTTTTGTAAAAATATGAACATTTTCTATGTTAGAGAGAGTGATTCTTTATAAAAAAGTGCGGACGGAGGATCTTTTTTATTTAAAAAAAGTAACATTTCTAACCTAAAAATATGAAAATTTCGGAACACTCACATCTACCTATACCAAATTTTCGACCTTCGGACCTGCGCATTTGGCAGCAGTCCAGGTTTGTTCTAATATTTCCTTCTTCGCGCGCTCCGGGGGTTCAACCCGATAACACTAACCCAAATTAATCTTGTAAATAACGTAGAAAAGGGTAAATTTTTACTTAGCGCCCTTTTCGAATTTTGCAATTTACTTTCGTGTAACGTGTATTAGATAGTATTAGAAGTGTTTTGTGACACTTTACATATTGCGCAAAGCACTTTTGACGCCAAAAATTGGAAAAAAGATCCCAAATGTTTCAAAAAGTAGAGTAGCAGCTTGCCAAACCACAGCTAACCTAAACTAACCCAAACTAACCAACACTAACCTAAAGTAACCAAAACCAACCCGGACTAACCCAAACTAACCAAAGTCAACCCAAACAAACCAAAACTAACCCAGACTAACCCTAAATTAACCAAAGTAAGGAAATAGGCGCGCACTATCTCTCTTCACTATCTCAAACTAAGCAAAACCAACCCAGACTAACGAAAACTAACCCAAACTAACTAACACTTACCCAAAGTAACCAAAACCAACCCAGACAAACACAAACTAACCAAAGCCATCCCAAACAAACCAAAACTAACTCAGACTAACCCTAAATTAACCAAGGTAAGGAAATAAGCGCGCATAACAAACGTGCTACGCGCGCTTGTCTTCCCTATCTCGAACTAAGCAAATCTAACCCAGACTAACCAATACTAACCCAAATAAACCCAAAGTAACCAAAACCAACCCAGACTAACCCAAAAGTAACCAAAGCCAACCCAAACAAACCAAAATTAACCCAGACTAACCCTAAATTAACCAAAGCAAAGAAATAAGCGTGCAAACAAGCGCTTTTCTCTTCACTATCTCAAACTAAGCAAAACCAACCCAGACTAATTAAAACTAACCAACACTAACCCAAAGTAACCAAAACCAAACCAGTCAAACCCAAACTATCCAAAGCCAACCCAAACAAACCAAAACTAACCCAGACTAACCCTAAATTAACCAAAGTAAGGAAATAAGCGCGCTACGCGCGCTTGTCTTTTCACTGTATTAAACTAAGCAAAACCATTCCAAATTAACCAAAACTAACCCAAACTAAACAACACTCACCCAAATTATCCAAAATCAACCCAGACTAGATTGCAAACGAAAATTTGTCTCATAAAAATTTTGGAAAATCACTTTTTTTGTTTCAAATCAACGGTCTTTTTGATAAGACATCTCCGCTATCGGTATATTACTGTTGACATGTTGGCAATAACGCGTAAAATCGTGCTTGCTTACGTTTTCACTTCGCTTCGTTTGTTTTTAGACAAGCGTCTACCTACAGCAAATTTTCGACCATTGGACTAATATTTCACTTCACGCATGGCCCTTCGCTCGATTCGAGGGTGCAACCAAACAAAACTAACCCAAGGCAATGCCCAAAATCAAGAAAAATAACTGAAAAATATCTCAATTAGGACGTACGCATGCGTGAAGGCTCAGAATTGGTGTTGGTAGACGCTATTAGCAAAGGCTAATTCCTGTGCGAACAACAAAATCTGCCGCGACGCGACGAAAAATAACACCAACATTGAACACAAATATTTAAAAAACAAATGCATGATCCGCAATTTTTATTTCATATATTGTCAAATAATTGTGTGCACTAACGATTAGTATATCTCTGACATTTTAATTCGTGTGACGCTAAAGTGATATATCACCCCGCTTTAATGCAGGTTAAAGGTTGAACAGGTGAAACGGGTATCCATCTATCAGGTATTAATCGTACGGTAGAAGAACATTTTCCGAATTTAAAACTGAAGAAAAAAGGCGTTTTTGAATTAAAAATCCATCATTTTAGATCAAAATTTATATGAGAAATCGGATAAGCACATTAAAAATATGGCATCCCGTTTAAAAAAATATCGAAGTGACCCCTAGCACTTTTATTTGATGTTCAATTGTTTTTTTGCTGAACATATCCGAATTCGCGGGAGAAAATTGCATAAGATGGCTATTTCATTTTTTTTATAAAAGTACAGGGAAAGTCAAAAAATAGCCTTGTCTAGTCCTCGTTGGATAACCCTGTACATTTACACAATTATGATTTGAACTCCTTGAAAGTTACCCTATCTTATGCAGTGTATTCAGATTATTTTTTGGAAGCTTTTTTATTTTGTTTCTCGTTTTTTTTTCTTCATGTACATACATAACCCTCACTTTCTCCATGTTGGCCACTTTCACAACACAAACTCGTTCCTAGTTTAGGTTTTTTGTATGGGCAAATATCTTAATTGTTCAGTGTAAGGCACACAAATTTACATTCCGTTTGCTCTTTGGGCATCTTATTTATCTCTTATCAGCATTACCGAGTGACTGGATGTTCTGGTGGACTATACGTAGATGCACATCTCTTGAGTCAATTATATACAGGACAGTGTACATATCTTGCGGAGTATCGATTGTTATCTGAGAGTTTAAATTTTTTGGCATTTAGGGCATTTAAGACCTTTATCTTTACATTTTATTGCCTGAACTAAAACAGTTCGAAGGTCAAAATAAATCGTTCTTTTTTTAAAAAACTATTTTGAAAATTTTGGTGAAGTTTACAAAATCCAAATTTTTTTCGATGCATTCCTACATTGTCTTTTTGCGATTACTTTAGGATACTAACCTGTAATTCATCACCATTTCACAGTTTAACATTTTCAACTATTCAATCAATTCACTATCGTGGATAAATAAATATTCCTTTTCATATTATAATATTATCTGTTTACGTATAGAACAAATCAAATCAAATCATCGTTTATTGTCCAAAATAACTATTACAAGATAGTAAAGACAACGTGATAAATATACTCTAAGAATCAACGATTATATACTAAATTATACCAAATTTAATACATTTAATGTAACCTGACATATGTTAAACAACATATTTTGTCAAAAAAAAAATCAAAGACAATTGATCAAAATAAATAAAAAACATGAAGACTAAATCACATGTAAGTCAAAATATTAAAACAATTCTGTACAATACAATAAAATTAGTTGACAGAATAACAAACACCAGCAATGAATGATCAACATCAAACATACCATAACAAGCAATGACTACATATTAAATCATATTAAATTTAATAAATTTAATAAATTTAATCGGACATATGTCAAAAAACATATTTTGTCAAAAAAACAATAACAATTGATTAACATAAATATAAAAAAAACACCAAGTCACATGTAAGTTAAAAAAATATATTAAAACAATTCTGTACAAGACAACAAAATTAGTTGACAGAATAACATGCACCAGCAATAAAATATAAACATTAAATTCACTTCAGTATATATACAAAATAATGCAAAATAATGAAAAGAAAAACTATATATTCATAACTTTCGAGAAAGGTCTCAAAGTCACCCACTGTATAGAAGGCACTGGTAAACAACAACTTCCTGACTCTAGATCTAAAACCTGCTAATGTAGAGCATAGTTTGATTTCATTTGGCAATAAGTTGAAAAGTTTTCCACCAGTATAAAAAGGCGAATTTTTATAAAATTCATGATATTGCTTACCAAGTAATATATTCTTACGACCGCGAGTATTATAGTTATGTCGGTCTCCCACTAGCCTAAGCTTATGTTTGTTTTTGTATATAATCATTAAGCTATTTAAAATAAACATTCCAGCAACTGTTAGGATTTTTTTGGTTTTAAAAGTTTTCCTGCAGGAATGTCTTAATGGTATATTAAACAAGAGTCGAGCAATGCTTTTTTGAGCCACAAATGCCCTCTCTACTTCTCTCGGAAGCTATAGTACACTTGCATAAATTCGTCTTTCCCTAATGAATTTCTTAACTGGTTAAGAAGGAATGCGCTTTGATTCAATTTCTTGCATATTTTATCAATATGTTCACCCCAATTCATATTTTTATCTATTCTTATTCCTAGAAACCCCACAGAATCTAAACATGAAATTTGTTGACCCTCAAAATTAAAAATAAGATTATTGGATGATCTACGCCTGTTATACATTTCTATAACTTGTGTTTTAGCATTGTTTAGCATCAGTTTGTTGCTCTTGCACCAAGTAGCTAATTCTTGGAAACATGCCTGCACCTTTGTACGCAGAATCTCAGGATCGGGATCAGAGACAACAGCAGTAGTGTCATCACAGTACACAAACAATTTCCCACTCTTGGCAAAGTCCGGCAGATCATTGTTAAAAACTGTAAATATAAGTGGGCCCAAAACACTTCCCTGCGGAGTTCGCATCTCCATTCTATAAGCATCAGACTGCTCTGAGCCAATTGTAACGAAAAATCGCCTTTCAGCAAGATAAGAACTATACAGACTATTTATGTTTCCCCTGATTCCCAGCCTATCCAATTTTATCGAGACGAACCCGCGTCAACACTATGGAAGGCCCTGGTCAGGTCAAACAACAAAATTACCACACGTTCATTTCTATCCATGCAATCAAAAACATATTGAGCTAGATCAACGCTTGCACTTTCCGTGGAAAACCCTTTTCGGAAACCATGTTGGCTAGATGATATAATATTATGAGCATCAAAAAACTCTACTGTTCTTTGATAAATAGCTTTTTCAAATTTTTTTTTAAAAGGCACTCAATACGGCAATCGGTCTATAATTCTCAATATTGCTAAGTGCACCCCTTTTGTGCACTGGAATAATCTTAGCTTGCTTTAATTGGGTTGGAAAAGCACCTTCCTCAACAGACTTGTTTATTATCATGGAAAGAACCTCGGATAATTCCTCTTTGCTTTCTTTTATAATCATAATAGAAATAATTTCGGATATTTCGCGAGTAAAATAGTTTATCTTTTATAACGCTAGTTAAATAGACTCCAAATTCATCTGCAATCTGCTTTTGACTTGTTGTTCCATCTGATCGATAAATTTCTTTCACTGTGTTGTTCTTTTCTGGTTTATTACTTAATTTGTTGATCAGTTGCCATGCAGCCCTTGTTTTATTGTCCGCCGAATTTATTATTTGCGTGTTGTTTGAGATTTTCTCTCCTTTAATATTAGTTTTAACAATCTTTTTCAACTGTATTGAAGTGCTAGATTTGTATCATTTATTCTTCTCTTTGTTTCAATAACTCGCCCGAAAAATTAATCCTTCCGGATCTCACACGTATTTGTTTTTGTTTCAAAGGAAATGAAACTTCAAAACATCACATAAATGACCGAACATATCGTTAACATTACTCCGAAAAAGATCCTTGGCTTTAAAAGCACTAAATCTAAACTTAAACTCTGCTCTACTGCAATTAATAGGTTCATGTTCAATTTTTCTAAAATAATTTTATTCAAAAGACCTTGACATATTAAGTTGATATACCAAGAATCAGATTTTTCTGAGAAGTCTAAATCGGTAAAATAAATAAGAAAGTCCCACTGGAACATTGTAAATGCGTGACGTCATAAGATATGAAGGTCGAGTTGGGATATATATTTATTTATGACAGTGACAGAAACGTCAGTATTCTCGCGGCGCGGTGGCACGGGTCGCGGCCTAGCAACAGAACGTGATCCTATTTTACTACGTCACATCCCCGATTGAGACGCGCTTCGTATTCTGCATATTTAAACTCTTATATTTCAAGAACCGCTTAACGGATTGATTTAAAATTTTGAATGAAGTATTTTGGATAGGTAATAGAAATGTGATTGTTTTATTTTTTTGAAATGAGCCTATGTCAAAATCTGAAAAGAGCGACTATACCAATAATTACAAGTTATTCTCTTGTACTAAATAGTTTTGTTTTAGGGGATCACAGGCCGCCACCTCTGGGTAGGATGAGTTCACCACCTCCAGTGGGAGGTAGATACACTCCCGAATCAACTGTATATTCAGAATATGACAGGTGAGGTCCATATTTTTTGGCAATATTTTTGATTTAATTAGTCGTGGTGATTAGGTTATTTAACAGCTGTAAATTTAATAAAATAATTTTCATTTCATTTTTTAATAATTTTTGGTCTATACAATACCAGATATTGCACTAAAATCATAATAAATAATTTCATTATGTTTATTTTGTTCATGTTCATTATCAAAAAACATTACATTGTTGATGGCAGTCATTTTCTCAGGTTTATAAATATAGATATTTAATCCTGTTTTTCTTTTAATCAGGTACGATAGGAGAAGTCCTTCTCCAGCATACGACTCAGAATATGGAGGTTCACCACCTCCAATTCGAGGGTATAGTTCATATAACGATAGGGATAGGGATAGATTGCGGGATGATAGGAGAGAATACAAGAGACCACAACCTAGGAGTAATGGTAGGAATTCAAAAGGTGAGTGCTTTCTGTCAATCTTAGAAATTCTGTCTGTGTATGTGTGTTTTCGTATGCATGGTTTCATGTAATTTGAAATATAAACGGCTTCACGCGCTAAAGAATGTTCACGCAAAAATTTTGGTAGGAATGTCACCAAATTTTTGAGGAAACATGGTTTAAAGACCTTTATAATTCAGATGCACGATTATTGTAAATAAGTTATCGTTTTTAGACAGAACGGCAAAGCATTCTGGAAAGACCGAAATATTTTCGCAAGTAAAACTGAGCAACGTCGATTTTACTTAAACATTTTTCCGAATTTTGAAAATATCCAAATATAGGGAGTGCCTCAAATGGAATTTCTCTATTTTTAGACATATTTGATATGGAATGCTTTGTACCTAAATTCAGCTGATGAAAAGCGATATTTATGTGATTTTAACCTATGTAGAATTTGACTTGACTTAGAGCCAAACGCTTTACAGTTTCTTATGCTAGTTTGGGTTAGAAAAGTACATCAAATATTGTTTTTTGCATGAATAAAAATAATTGTTTAATTTTATTTATTATATATATGAACCATAATGCATAAAGGATTATTTTTCTCAGCTGCTTTTGAACAACGTTTATAACACCCTATTGAAAAATCTTGTAACTTAAAATTTCTCAAACTACTTTTAACAATACCCAATTTTAGGTGTGATATTCCCTATGTGCAAGCTCTGTTGAGTGACATCTATTGTCAGTAATCGGCGAATCTATTAGAATTTGTATACATTACCAAATACGATAAGGGATCACTGGGTCGTTCTGGATACACCATTTTATATTTTATTACTAGAAACCCCAATAAGCTCGTACATTAAAGAGGGGGAGATATAATAATACTGTCACGACTAACAACCGTCCAAACGTTTTTGTGCTACCCTATAGAACTAGCCGCCGCCGCGCCGTGCCGCTCGCTTCTATGTCTGTATGAATCATAGCCCGGCCGGCCGCGAAGTTTCAGGATCGCTGGAATTATCTCGATGGCCTCGTCTAGATCATATAGAGTGACCTCGGAATACTTCCCGAATATTCGTGATAGATTGGAGATTATATATAAGCAGACCTAAGGCGAATGTTAGTTAGTTCAGTTAATCATTGAGTGTTGAATATATATTAGTTGTAAAGTTATAAGAGTAGTATAGAGTGTTAAATTGTATACAGTGGTAGTGAATAAAGAGAGTATTAGTTGAAAATAGCAAAGTTGTAATTCTGTTAAGAACCCACGGGAAAAACGTAACAATACCGAAGAATCGCATCGATCCAATCGAAAATGCCGAATTGGTTTGAGAAGTCTACTTTAAGGATTCGTACCAGTGAACGCATAACTATTTTCAAGCAATCAATCTCAGATTCGTAAATCTCCTAACTTCTGCTCTTAAAATGTTCTAAAAATCTGTATGAGATCAGGAAATATAAAAACGTCTGTAGACCCGATGTAATTTTCGATACCGACTCTAGCGCCATCTAGTGCAGATGGCGTTGACTCGAGCGATTGCATTCACGCTATGTGTTCGTGATGCAATCGGTTTACGGTTTACAGCATGAACCGTGGTGGTCGAGAGGTCTAGATGGTTATGTCTCAACTCGGCAACTATCAGCTCCGGCGGGCGGCTCGGGTTCAAACCCCGTTGCTTTCTTTTTATTTTTTTTTAAGGTTAAGTTTTTAAACAGTTTTTTTCTTGATTTTGGGTATGTCTTGGGTTAGTTTGGGTTAGCACCTGGTTAGTTTCCTTTTCTTGAGGCCATGCGAAAAGTGATTATTGTAATACGTGCCCGTACTTTGGTTGCACTTTTTACGAAATATTTTGGGTTATTTAATTAAAAACCAAGATATATTTAACAAACGTACTAAAGGAAAAACTTTTGTATTCCATGCATACATTTTTTATATTTAACAAAAGCCGTATTATAGTGGATATACAGCAGCTTGCATGGGTTTCCGCAAATACATTCACAAAGAATCCCCCTTCTTTGTGAATACATTCCACGCAATGCCACCTATGTAGTATAGATGGCCTTTGGTATCGAAAATTTAGTCGGGTCGCTAGACTCTTGTGGAAATATGAGAAAATGGAGTTTAAATTGAAACATGCACAAATTCGCACAACATTTCCGATATTTTAGCAGAAACAGAAAATGTGGACTTTTTTGTGATTATAGGTACCTTCTAGTGGATTTTAAGGCGGATTTCGAAGTAAAGTTTTACTTTTAGCATAGGTATATAGCATCTCGCATTGTGGAAGTTTTCACTTCTATCGTGGGGTCTTAAGCACACCCTGTTTTTTACGTGTTTACAGCTAAAAATAACATTTGCGGGCGCCTAAGTTTCAACAATGAGATTACATATATAAGAAGGGATCCTTAAAGTTCAAGCCTTTGCTACTGGCGCGCACGATCGTTCACCGCCTCCCCACCCTGCATCTACACGTAGCGAATAGTATAAAATATTTCGACCATAAATATGAAAAAGAATTAAATGTGAAGCACGTTCTCGGTAGTTCTTCGGTAAATATATGGTGTTTTCTTGGATCTTTTATTATCTGCCACTCACTCGTTTGGAATAGTATTTTCCAAGAGCATGTTTTTATGCAGTTTCGACAAGATGACGTCGGTTGATGATGTAAATACGGCAGTAAAAATGTGGAAAAAAGTTTTCTGAAGTGTACAAATTGTCAAATAGTGTAGCATCTATATTACAGGAATATTAGTCATCGGTGGCAGCAGAGGCCTTATTTTATTTATGGAAATTAAGGAT
Organism: Pissodes strobi; assembly: GCA_016904865.1. Taxonomy (NCBI): domain Eukaryota; kingdom Metazoa; phylum Arthropoda; class Insecta; order Coleoptera; family Curculionidae; genus Pissodes; species Pissodes strobi. The sequence continues at coordinate 140,204 of MU186771.1, read as the reverse complement.
CTAAAATAAAAAAACACCGAGCTAGAGACTAAAACTATACTTGGAAATTTCATGCAGTTTATGAAAAAATGGATGTAGTTTTTTTTAAATACATCACTCAATTAACAAAAAGGGAATGCCTAAATGAAAAAAAAAATATTCTTCATAAAAGTTTCGCTTATGTCTTGACAAGGTAATAGAGCAAATCCCATATTTTTTGCTTGTAAATTAACAAAGATATCACAATAAAATATCGTAACGCATTTTCGTTCCGCTGCCAGGGCGGCAAACCGCGGCCTCTTGTCGTGTGTCGCGACCTTCAAATTTTACTCCCGGCGCGCGTTAAAAAGTTTCACTTCAAAAATAAATCATCGATCGAACACGGCAATGTTCTTGACATATATAACGCCACATTTGACAAAAATAAAGAACGAGTAGATGTGGTGAAATTATCAAAACATCAACAAATAACAAACTTTACACAAATTCCTGAGAACGAACGGAATGTGGAGCTTACTGCTGGGCAGTCTAATGAAAATCTTGATAATGGATGGCACCTAGCCAATCGGAAATCAAAAACAAAAAGACCTGAGCCCAAACGGGGAACCACGAAGAATGTAAATAACTTTTTGGTGGCAGCAACTAGTCAACAATCGGTTCAAAGAAAATGGAGATTTATTTCGAGATTTGGACCAACCACCTCCGATCAAAGCATCGTAAAGTATATAAAAGAGAATGGCTTTTCAGACTGTTCATGCTACAAGAATGACGAGGTGAGAAGCTCCTTCAAACTCGCGGTCCCAGCTGATGCGACAGCCGCTATAATGAAGCCGGAACTGGCCAACATGAATCATTTTCAACCAGTTTCTGAACCTGCAGAGACGTTTTCCGCAAGGAGCTTAGCAAATAACAAGTTAGAATTAAACATGTGTGTGGCACTGGCAGTCACGGAACACTGGAAATCGGTGGAACAACTACGGTCATTTAACCTGGTGGAGTATCAACTGGCTGCTCAGCATTGTAGGGATGCGGGCTGCCATGGGGGTTCTGCAATCTACTTCGGCGAGGCACAGCATGGAAGACCCGTTTGGATCTCACCGAGCACCTGACTGAGGACATTAATTTTGAGTGTGCGGCTGTGGAAATGATTCTTCCAGGTGCCCGAGTGATCATCCTGATTGTGTACCGTACACCTACGTCAGATCCTGATTTTTTTTGTACCAGAAACTAAAATTATTCTAAGTAAAATTATTGGTGATAATGTATTAATTTTTTTTTGCGCGGGACTTCAACATTGATCTTCTTGTTGATGGCAAAGATTCGGCGGCATTTTTGTCTCTAATGAGCTCATATAATTTATTTCCATCTATAACTGAACGAGGGGCACTGGTACTTGTATTGACAATATTTTTACCAATTGTGGATCCTTTTCAGCCAAGATACTACATACTCACATATCCGATCATATTGGTCAAAAAATTACTTTTAACTTATGTAGTGATAAATCACCTCAATTTTTGAATAAAAGACTTTTTAATGAGCAGGGCAAACATCTTTTTAAACATGCCTTGGCTGAGCAGGATTGGCAGTTGATGTATGATGAGGGAGAGTGTGATGTTGAAGGCCAGTGGAATGCTTTTATGCATACGCTGATATCTATATTTAATAGCTGTTTTCCACTTAACAAGATTAATGTAAATAATAAGCATCGCCTAAATATGTATCGTAACACACCTAGAGTGGCTGAATGTAAAAGAGCTCCATATTCTGTTGGTATTGAGGGTTATAGGAATGACTATAATAATAAAAAAAATTGAGTATAATGAATTGCTCGTAAAGATTACTATGCTTAGAGGATTGTTGAGAGTTGCAGTAAGGTAAAGTGTGCATGGCAACTCGTAAATGATATTAAGGGGGTTAGTAAAAATAATATGAATGTGGGTATTCCGGGGGATCCACGTCTAGTTAGTGAAATATTAAACAAATTCATGGTCTGCTCCTTTGCTTTTCAGCAACTTAAATTTGGTGAATTACGTCAATAGGGTCCATTATAACAATATTTTGTTCTTGACACCAGTTACCCCACTGGAGGATGGGCATATAATATCTGACCTTAAAAACAAAAACATTACAGGTTTTGACGAAATCTCCACGAAGTTAATGAAATTTTGTACGCGGAAGAGTTAATAAGGCCCTTAAGCAATATAATTAATAATTCTTTCACATTTGGTATCTTTCCAAATAGTCTCAAACTTGCCATTGTTAGGCCACTTTTAAAAAAAGTTGATCCTACACTTCCTGAAAAGTATCGTCCTGTCAGTCTTTTGACATCGTTTTCAAAGATTTTCGAAAGAGCTATGTATGCTAGACTAATAATTTTTTTGAAAGGTTTAATCTGATTAATTCTGAGCAACATGGTTTGCAGAGAAAGTCAATATCGACAACACTTTTTGATTTTGTCAAACAAGTAGATTTTGGCTCATCTTTAGATTTATCCAAGACTTTTGATAATATCGACCATGAGATTCTTCTGGATCAACTTTAAAACTATGTAGTTAGGGGTGCCCCACTAAGGTGGATTCAGTCTTATCTGACAAACCGCACACACAGAGTAGTGGTGTATAGGGATGGACAGCGCTGCTTTTCTTCCGATAGACCGCTCGTCGTGGGTGGGTGTGCCCCAGGGCAGTGTCATTGGGCCTTTTCTTTTTTTATGTTACATTAATGATCTCATTAATGATGTTACTACAGACAATGATTCTATCATTAACTATGCCGATGACAAAAATATGCTTGCTGTGTCACCATCTGTGGAGGGTGTGCTGGGGGTGGAAAGGTAGTGTTTCTGATGCTCAAGGCTGGTTTAACGTAAACAGGCTCATTTTAAATGCTAATAAATCAGATTGTGTTTTTTTTTTAGAATTAAACAGTCGTCTTTAATATTCCCTGAGGAAGCAGTTGTTCTTTCTCAGAACATAAACATAACATCAGACACAAGGTTTCTTGGAGTATATTTGGACTGCTTTTTAGATTGAGGTAGGGAGGTTGACTATATCGCTAGTGAAACGCCCCTGACCCTGGTACACCTTTTTGCACCCAAAAGCCAGCAACTTTGTTGGACGTGATCGTAACAATAATAATAATAAATATTATTACTGTCGGCTAAGACCCTGTTTAATTGACGTTGTTTTGTAGTAGGTTCTAAAGTAGAGGTTTGTGCAACGATTATCTCGAATAATTACAATTTTTTAAGTGACGAGTCAATACTGGCAATAAAACACAAATGACCATTCTTTATATTTCTATTTTTCTTTACTTGTACAGTTTAAAGAAAACGCCGTATTAATTTAAAGAAAATAACCTTTAAAAAAACTTGAATACAACATGAAATGAATTTATCTATTAAAGGAAACATGTACATAAGAAAGAAACACATTATTTGCGAGAATTAAATTACGATATTTCAATCAGGCCCCGAACCAAGAAGTAAACCATGACCGCTTAATAAAAAAATCCATAGTATGTGCCCTTACACTGTGCTCTGCGCTCGATGCATTCACATTACTCATACGGAAAATATAATAATATACATACCACCTCATATACATGCACATATTAAAGATAATTAGTAACAAGCTGAGAGCGTAGCTGATAAGATCTGACCAAGACGTATAATATATATATTTTTAGATACCCCCACGGAATTACGTCACAAGGTTCTTTTGGGGGATTGTCCCGAAGGATCTTTTCTTGTCCCGCAGGCTCTTTTCGCGTCCCGTAGGACTATGTACCCTTTGTTTAAGAATCTTAACACTATTAGCCAACATCTTTGGTCACAATCACCTCCCCGTCCGAAATCTAACTAAAACCGCGCAATTTACGAGAATCTGATCACCCTAAAGCATGAGGTTTTGAAAGTACGACCGTCCCTTAAAATGATGTCTAAATATTAAATCGTAATGAATTTAAGTGAACCCAAATAATTTACTTATCTGTAAAGAAGCCGTCTGGACTCCCCTGCGAGTGGCGCCTATGGCTGAGGTTTTAGGATTTGTTCTTAATTTTATTTGGCTCCGGAAAATTACTGATTAGCTAAATTTCTTTTGTAATTGCAAAATTATATAAAGGGTGTGAGAAACTTGACTCTAATTGAATGTCAGAATATGTGAAAATTGTAATAAGTGTTTTGGCGAGTGGAATCGGACACCAGTCTCTAGCCAAAATGAGAGAGATTGAAAATAGGTGCAAATTTTAACCAGTCTCAAGCTTTTAACAAAGCGAGTGGATTTCTTTTGCGCTTTTAACCAGTCTCAAGCTTTTTTCAAAGCGAGTGGATTTTTCTTCTCTTTTAACCAGTCTCAAGCTTTCGCTAGTGGATTTCTTTCTGACGATCTCGTTTTGCGGTGGCGTTTTTATAGGCAAAAGTCCCCATTTGATGTGTGAGTGCGACAAGAGGCTATTAAAATTCCGATCTCACACATTAGAAAAATGTATTAAAAAGAGACGTAAATAAGTGTGCCGCGTATCTCCAAGGCTTGACTCGACCCTCTCTTTACCTGCGTGTCGGGATTTGCTTGCAAAAGTGCGTTTTTAAAGCTTTTTATAATTCCGAGTGTATTTCAGTTTTGCCGTTGAATTTAATTACTTTAGAACTTTTCTTTGTTAATTTGCATACCTAGGGTCGGTCTATTTCACTAGTAAGCTTAATAGCTGCTGTTACCTGATACGAGTCTTAAAAAATTATCTTGACGTTAGGACCCTTCTTGTGGTTTACCATGCTAACTTTGGCTCAATTATGAGATTTGGTAAACATTTTGGGGGGTGGGGGGTTCGTCACATGCACACAAAGTATTTGTTATTCAGAAACGGTCCATAAGTTTTATTTGGTATGGGACGTCTTGAAACGTGCCGGGGGATTCTTAGATATCATGGTATACTTACCCTCGCTGGAATGCATATGTTTATGAATGTGTTGTGTTTCTGCATTTAAACAAACACCGTTTTACTAAATATTTGCCAATTCATGAACACAATACTAGATCTCGTAACTACACGATTCCATTACACAGACTGACTTTCTCTGAGCGATCCCTGCACATGAATGTATAAAATATTATAACCGCTGATATCAGGCTTGAGCGAAGGGTGAGTGTGTTTAAGAGGAGGGTATTAGAGTTGATAACAGAAGTTGAGCCTTATACCGTTGCCGAGTTTTTGTCACATCGGGCTTGATCGGTGTTGACATTCTCTTTAGGAATTTTAATCTGTTTCAGTAATTTTGTTATGTACAGTGTAATGGTTGTTTTTTAACTGTGAGATGTAACAATTTTTAATCTGTTATATTTAAGTGTTATAGTTTTTTCTTTTTTAAATTTAGTTATATGTTTTACCTTTTTATTTCTGACACTATTTGTTAAATGCATGATGGCCTTTCTTGTATTTTTCTCAAATAAAGAATATAAATATCTAATACCTATATGTTTTTTCATTCCCGGTATTTGCTATGTGCAGCTGCTGAGTGGGGAGGCGGTGAACGATTTTACGCGCCAGTAGCAAAGATTTGAACTTTAGCGATCACGTCTTATATATGTAATATCATTGTTGAAACATGGGAGCTCGCAAATGTTATATTATTAGTTGTAAAAATACGTAAGAAGCGGTATGTTCTAGAAATTTCCTTCGAACTGTCGATGTCGTCTCAGTTTTTCCGATTTAACCCCTTATCGTATTTGGTAATGTATAAAAAGACTACTCGATTTGCCGATTACTGGCATCAGATGTCACTTAACGGATCTTACATATAGCGAATATAGGGGATAGTTCGAATGTTGTCAATGATAAATTTTGATTTGATATTGTCGAAGTTATATTTGTAACCGAAATTTGAACGAAAGTAGCATTTGATAGCTGAGATACATGTGTTTTTCTTTACAGGTATTCATAGTTCTGGATCGGAAAATGATTCTCTAGGAAAAGCAAATAAAAGACCGCAACGAAAAGTCTAGCGGTTGGCCTGTTGTTTTCAGTACTAATTCAGTTTTGTGAAGTCTGGAATTTTACTAATTATATATACATGCAGAATAGTTTGTCAAGAATTTCTAGCTCATGTGCCAAAGGACTCTAGTCACAGAGAACAATATATTTCCTAGTCTGTTTTTTTGAATAACGTTTTACTATTATTGTAGTTATGAATTATGAACAGTTGTCCTCTTGTTCTGTGTTGAGTAGATTTTTTTGGGATCATGAATACGCAGATACTTTCCGACCGATATGTACAATAATTTTACTAAAACTTGTTTGTGAACCAAAGTTTTTACTTCATAATAATCTTAATTTCTGTATCAGTCTATTGTTTTATATTATAATTTTTACAAATTGTCAAGGTGCTTGCCTAAACATTACACCATTTTAGACATTAATTATTTTCGTTACTTTTTTGGGTGATTAAATACAATTTTGTAATTATTGTATTGTAAAAAGTGTATAAAGTCATGTTGTAATACATTTATTTGAAAAACAGGTTTTGTTTTTTTTTATTTGCTATATCCTACTTTTTAAGGTTTAGGTCCTATCTTATTTTTAAAGCTCTTACTATTTCTCATAAGTCATAAAGATTCTGCTCTGCAAATATTTAGGGAGACGTAACATAAAAAAATATGCCTCCCCTTTATAAGCAGACAACTAAAGTGAAACTTCTGAAAGAGATATTAGGAATTGAGTTTTTATATTATTTTTGTAAGCTTTTTTTCTCAACTTTCGCCATCGGTTTTGACAATTTTTAAATTTAGTTTTTTTCGGCAAAAACCGCGTTTCTCTGACTTGTTTTTTATTATTATTATTTCTTTATTTCGTTTTATAATACTTTTTTATCTCCGATTTTTTTTTTATTTTGTTTTATAATATCTACTTTTATTAACTTTCCGAACAATCTTTTGTTTTTTTATGTATTTTTTTCTTATTTCGTTTTATAATGGTTTTATTAATTTTTTTTACGTTTTTTAAAATTTTTTCAAAAATATTTGTCTTTTTTCCATAAAGCATTTTTTTCTTCCCATTTTTGCCATCCCCGACCTCGTAGATGAATTCCTTCGCTGTTTTTTCGACAAAAACCGCGTTTTTATTTATTTATTTATTATTATTATTTTTTTCTTTTTTCGTTTTATAATACTTCTATTAACTTTCCGAACAATTTTTTACCTATTTTTTTCATTTTTTTTTTAAATTTTTTCGTAAATTTTTGGGTATCCGGAGAGGTGGGTATAGTTCATATAATGAACCCATCAGTTTCAAGTACTTGAAGGTAACTTTGGATCCTAATTTAAGATAGGATGAGGAAAAGGTGGTTGGCGTTGTGTTGTGTGGTAGCATTTTTGCTCTTAGACAGTTGCTTGATAGAGCATCTGCATCAATTTTAAGAATGGCTTGTTTTGTCCTCTTCCATTCAAGGCTTGCTTGGGGTCATTTTTTCATTCACCACCGCCTGTTCGGACTTCAACGTGGGGCTGTAAGAGTGGTGGGTGGTTTGGACTACCGGGATGATTGCAGGGGCATATTAACGCTGCTGGGCATTCTCGTCATGCCCTGCCTTTATGCGCTGGAGTTAGAGAACTACGTAAAACATTTACATTAACTTACTACGCTACACATTGTAACGTTGTAATTTTACCTGAATATTATATCGCAATTTTCTCTGTGTATCCGTTAAATTGTGGTATCGATCATCACAACATTACTATTCCGAGTGGATTTCAGTACTCCTTACTTTTTTAAATACCTCATTTATTTTCGTTATATTTATTAGCATCGCTCCATTTGTTAGTTAGTGAAAATACAATGTAAGACACGCTTGACAACAGGCGCCTTCCGAAGATGCGCATAAAAATAGGATATATCGACGGAAGTTAAAATTAACTGGTCTTCTCGTTTCGACTACCGTCCATGAAGGTGCATAATAGCAATTAAGTTTTCAACTGCTGATGATGATTGCCAGATATAATTTTTTTGTTAATATTACAAAGCGTAGTAACGCGTATCTTTTGATAGAGTACCGGCTATGCTGTTGTGAAACATCGTGTGCAGAGCGGTGTGATAACCTTTTTATTTTAAAAGGTAGGTTCGACTCATGTGCTTCTAAGTAACAGGGCTATAAAAAATACCATTTTCACTAGGGTCTTACCGAGGGATCACTGACCATTTGTTGCGCGTATAACCCTTTTAAATGTGTTAGCGAGATATAATGAATAAGATTATACCTACCCTTATGGATGCGGCCAGCGCAACATGTGTGCTCCGACTTGCTCGTCGGCGTGGGAGTGGGTCAATTACTTACTCTTGACCAGGGCGCCACCAGTTTGAAGTATCTAAATCCGCAGATCCAAACAGTAAGATCCTCGGTCTTAAGAATCCATAAGGGCGATCCAAATCGACGATTATCCGCTACACAAGGGCAATTTAAAGTCTAGACGACTACTAATTGCGGTTGGTTGAGTTATTTCAGAGCAAATAAAAGACGGTAACGTTCGTGCAGGTTTAAATTTTATTGGCGTTCGTTATGTTTGACGTTAACGTGTTGTCATATTTCTTTCAATAAACAAAATGATATAAATATAAAGACTGGTAAAAGAGCTCAATTGGAAACAATTATCTGGAATCTGGAATCTGGAAATGGTGAGAGGGTGGCCTTGAAAGGCCGCGGCACTTAGGCCCCATTGGACCCCCTGTGCGTCCTCTCCAGGTCAACCAATCCATCTAGGCCATCGTCCAGCCTAGTGTTGTAAAAAAGGCGGCGATGTTGCCCGAGGAGGCTGTTCTAAGAAAAGCCATGGTTGGCCATCGTTCTCCCAAAATGGATTCCCTTAGTTCCGAAAAAGCGTCGCAATCGCAGAGCAGATGCTCTACTGTTTCGTCCTCCTGTTCACAGCCTCTGCATATAGGTGTCTCGCATAATCTCATTGTGTGGAGATGTTTCCTTAGCTGGCAGTGTCCAGTCAGAATCCCCACCACGAGTCGTAGGGTCTTCCTTGACATATCCAGGTATGCTTTTGCTACAGACTCATTAGGATAGCTTAAAAACTCCCTGGCCAGTCGACAGTTAGTTGTTTCGTCCCATCTTGCCCTAAAGTCTTCATGGGTGATCTTTTTTATCATATGTATTGTCGTCGCGACAGGTAGGTTTGAAGGGCCGGCTCCGATAAAGTTTGAACCAGCTGCCTTTCTAGCCAATTTGTCCGCTGATTTGTTACCTTCGCACTGTGCATGTCCTTTAACCCAGCACACAGAAATTCTGTTTTTGCGGGCAGCATCCTCCAGTGAATTATGGCATTCTAGTACTGACCTGGCTGTAAGTTTACAACTTCTCAAGGCCAGTAGTGCTTGTCTACTATCAGTGTAGATTTTAATAGTCTTGTTCTCAGTATTCCTGCGAACAATCTCTTTTGCGGCTATGGATATTGCAGCAAGTTCAGACTGAACTATGCTTGCGTGTCCCTCCATAGGCCATTTAAGTTCAATTCGCAAGCTTCGGGAGTAAATTCCACAGCCTGCTCCTTCCTTGGTTTTTGAGCCATCCACGAAAATGTTAACCGCACCTTCGGTTATAGGCTCAAATGGTGTTATTTGTACATCATATAGTTTGTCGAAGACAAACTTGGGAGGTATGCTATCTGCACTTACCTGCAGTAGTGGCAGTCTTACGACTACCCCTTCCCACAGGTGGCGTCTAGTCTCTCCACATTCTATGCTAGGTTGCACACCAACGACTTTGAGCCTTAGCAATGCAGTCAGAGCCACCTCCCTCAGGTAAATATCTAGGGGAGGCAGGCACAACATTACTTCCATGGCTCTGGTTGGGGTTGTTCTCATAGCTCCCGTTACAGTTAGGCAGGCAGTTCTCTGTACCTGACTGAGCTTAAGCATTGCCGTTTTTTGTTGACTCTTGGGCCACCAAACTACGGCTCCATAGGCAATCATAGGTCTTATGATGGCAGTATAGATCCACATTACGACCCTGGGTTTCATCCCCCAGGTTTTACTCACGGTCCTGCGGCACTGTTCATAAGAGATGTATGCCTTCTTTAGTCTTCGTTCTAAGTGAAGATTCCAGGTTAATTTAGCATCGAAGGTGACCCCAAGGTATTTTACCTCAGATGCAAAATTTAGTTGTGTGTTTAGGAGGGTCGGAGGTCGCAGTGGCTCCATCCTCCTTTTTCTGGTGAAGAGCACCATCTCTGGATGGTTCAAAATGCCAAATGAATTTTGGTTCCATAAATTGGCATGCATGATTACCTTGAACCGGTTTTGGAACTTCAGTGCTTCTTCTTCCTCGGGTATGCATTGATGGACCCGTACCTATCATTCTAGTTGTTACCACAAAGCGAAAATCCTTTAGATTCAGTCCTCTAGCGCGCAGAGAGCATCCTTTGTACACGATGAAAACATTGACCAATGCTACGTCTACGAAATGCCAAAAAAGTTTTGGCCACCATTTTTGCGACTTTCTATCCACTTTATAACTACCAACATACCGGTTTCATCTATCTACGAAGTTCATGTGCATGTTGTAATCCTTCACCAAGGCCAAACATGGAATATCAGTCGAAGTTCCATAACTCCAGTAACAGTGTCTTTAGGATCATAAAAATTGCTTATGGGTCTTTCCACTGCAAATACACCACTCCTTTAGAGCTTATTCTCCAATATGAATCACCTCTCATGCTCATGCTTTTCTCCGACCTCAGATCCTTTGGTTCACCCTGGCGATGGCGCCCGCTTCTAGAAGTTCCACACGCGTCAGTTTTATCTGCCAATAGTTCCTGTTGCAGCTGAATCCAATTGAAGATATTGTCGAAGTCTCGGTAGAAGTAAACACGGTGATATTTCCCGACCAATGAACGAGTGAGATCTTTCACAACTTGGCTGCCAAAATTCGATTCGGGCTTATCAATGACAAGCGCCCCAGTGGTCCCAAAAGGAACCACAAATATTTGTAATAGTAATAGAGAACAAACAGAAAATTCGAACACCTTCAATACATAGATGCACTCACATAATCATATTTCAATCAAAAATAGCGTTCAACTCACTTTTCACAATACTTTTTTTGATATGTAAATCCTCAGAAATAAACACTCGTCAACAAACTTGAAAACATTGAAATTCCAGAACAAATGTGCTGCCGGAACGTGGCATGCAGAAAAAGCCCGCCCTTGCGGCTGGTATTTAGTGTGGGCAATATCAAGCTACACAGCGTGCAAGAGTGGTCCCGTCCAACGCTCACTAGGCCGCATAGAAAATTATTTTGAATTGTGGTGCCACTGTGGAACCACCGGTACGAAAAGGGTTAATTGAAATTGATCCTACCAGACTGCGATGTGTTTTGTCCTCGGTAATTGGAAGACCTAGGCAAGGTACAAGTCGGGATAACCATGTTACACTAAACTCTCTGTCTGGCCCAAGTGTAGAAGACGGCTGGGCTCCTACTCAGATAAGGAAGGTCCCAAGCAAATGTGTTACATAACAATTAAGCACGAATATGTAACAGATAGAAGTCACATAAAGACAATGGTTCCACCCTTAATACCTCGCGACTAATTTCCTATTTCGGCGTAAATATACCTTAAAAGTATTGCTGGCTGCCTACGGACGAGTGTAATATCGAAATGTTTAATGAAAAGGTTATTCTTGGAACGTTGCCAGATGTTTAATTGGCTGAGCATTCGTCTTGTAATTTTTACGTGGTTACGATTCAAGCCAACAGGAAAATACATAATTAATTAATGTGCTGCCTTTGTTTTGATATTAAACGACCGTTTTTCGCTTTCGCGTTAAAAATACGCAGTCAAGATATATGTTATTAAATGTGTATGCTCCCTAACTTGGCAATGTCGCTCGAACTGCTTTGCAGTATTAAATATATGGTTTTAGCAAAATAAAAAAACGGGTCTAGGTTAAGGTACGTTTAAAGTCGATTCAGTTGAATGCGTTGAACAGATTAGAAGTTTTAAATGGCCGCCGTTCGGGATGATTTAGTTTCTGTTTGTTTGGGCATTGTCAATGATGAATTTATCGTTGGATTTCTTTGTCCTACCAGCAATGCATAATGGCATACAGCCTTAGAGACGTTTCATTGCATATTGTAGATGTTAGTAAATTTGGCGACATCGGCTGCTGTAGTTTGCGTATGATTAGAGGACAGTGTGAAACGAGTTTATGGTTCGAGTTTTTTTCTAGCTTTTTAACATCGAACTTCACGAGCTAGTTGCTGGTTTTTGGCTCGATATCGCCCTCTCTCTTCGGCAAACCTTCTTAGGAGGTAGTGCGTATATATGTCTGATAAAAGTTTAAGAATTTTTAATTCACCCTGAAGGGGAGTATACTTTTTCGGGCGATAGAGAGTGGCGTAATTACTAGGTTGCTGTAGAGAAATTATTTGACTGGATTGGATGGATTTTTGCCAGAGAGTCAAGATTTTTGGTTTGTAATTCGCCACGTGCAGTGTATTCTGGAACAAAGTACGCCGTTTCCTTCTTCGAGGAATGTCTGTAGAAGAGAGCGTTTGCTCCCCAATTCGTCATTACCATCGGAAATCCCTACGTAGTTAGGTTTTTTTTTGTACTAGAGCCAATTTTTTCGGGAAGCGATTTTTGTATGGGAGCTATTTTATGGCTGGAGTTATGGGCCTGGAGTTATTTGTATATGGAACAAGTTAATGATATTTGGAGCTATTGTTGTTTGGAGCCAGCTTTGCTTGGAGAGAGTTTAAGTAGCTAACCAAGTACCTACCAGGCAGTACAGTTAATTGTGTTGTATTGGTACCGACTGCAGCCATAAAGGTATCGCATTACCTCAAATACTACTGAGAGTTTATGGTCCCAAGGTGCATTGCTGTAGTCCGCGTGCAGAAGGCCGTAGGTGATATCGGCGAAGACCAGTTAAGATAAGTTTAGGTTTAGGTTATAATTGTGATCTGTTTACCTAATGTTGCTAGCGTGTTATTAGTATTTTCCAGCGTGTAGTAAATTGCGTGTTTTTACTTCTTTCTGCGAAGTATTGATATAATTATTGTTGGAACTTATTAGGTGTAAGCAAAGCTTACCAATGCGTATATAAATAACTGCGATATTTACTAGTGTGATTCAATTAATGCTCATAGTTTTTACGCTATATTTCATCATTCTTACAATTTAATTCATATTGAGGTAAATGATAAACATTGTTGTTCTGATTGACTAAATAACTGATTATAGTAATTTTACATAACGGTATCTCTTAAACTGAATATTTAAGGTTTATTTATGTGCAACTGCGACACGTATACCATCGTACACGCGCAACGGAGTTAATAATAATATGTATTATCCTGATAACTTTTAAATTATTATAGTTGATGTCTTTAGATCGATAGATACCTTAGGCATATTGCGCTTATTTTTAATTAGTTGGAATTGTCTGTTGGATATGATCTAGTTCAATATCCGTGAGCATATATCAAGTTATTAATTGTTTCCAAGGGACTAAGCTAAGCGTAAGTTAGTGGATATTCATTCCTTAATTTCAACATATAGATTATAGATTGTTACATATTTAAGCAATAGTAACTGGGTAATATTAAAATATTCTTTTAAAGATAGGTTCTCTCTTTAATTAGTATCGAGGTAATTTATTGAAATTTTTATATAGTAATTAAAGTCTATTCAAATTTCATTTACGCCTGATGTAAACAAAAGCACATGTATGCCTGAATTGCACAGGGTCGTACTTTACAAAATAATCAAAAGAGTGTAACTAAAAATGCTGAAACTAACCTAAAAAGTAATAAATTGTCAATAACTTCACCGTACGAAGAAGTATAAGCTTTTATTTCGAACAAACACTGTATTTACTTTACACAAAACGTCTTTTGCAAGCAGGGGAATCACAGCGAAAATTGAATTCGACCATGGTCAAAATAACTGGGCGGCGTATCGAATAATTTATGACCGATTCACCAATAGGAACACAAAACGGGCCGCTCTTGGCTGTTGTCGAGCACGTGCTATTGTTTTCATGCGGCGTAAATGAAATTCGAATAGACTTTAGTAATGTTAATTTATTGATCAGAAACTTGCTCAAGTACCATAACTACTGCTACTTTTTGATTCCAAAGTTTAATCGCATTGAATACCAGGGCTAAATTGTTGAATTGATACTTGGTTGTTGTAATTTCTAGTGTTAATGTGTCTAGATGAAGCTTAATTAACATAACAATTAATAAATTGTAGTTTGAACATTAACTACCACTTGTGGTGTATACAGATCAGTTTAAGTGATATTCCATAAATCTTTTTAATAGTTGTTTGTATTCCTGGTCTTTATTTTGGCAAACGTATTTAGGCTATAATTCAATCTTATTGTGTTTGTTACAGTTTTTCATAGGGTATTTTTTTCTAAAATTTATTACTCTATTTTCAGGAAGTTTTAATAATTAATAAATTTCGTGCAACAAAAAGAAATCTAGTGGCACCCTATCCTCTAACTGCCAAAAACTTCGACCCACACCTTCTATAAAAAAAATTATAAACCGCTGAGTGAGTGAGGCATATGGATCAGCTGAATAAGCTATTAGCAAATTACAACATGTAGACCACTCAGGGCCTATTTTACCATTAGGCCCGGGCCAAGGCCCAATGACAAGGGGGGCCCAAATGTGCAACATAAAAACTACATAATTATAAGAATATTTTTAATAAACAGGATAATGTTCCGCCATATTTATAATCTGATTTCCAAAACAAAACTAATCTTTATTAAACGAAAATAAGAAGTCGACAAAACGTATGCTGATAAAAAGAACATTTTATTAAAGATATACCAGAACAAAATACAGACAAAGTAAGTGGGTGTAAGAAACAATTTTAACGGTTAAAAAAAACAGACACAAAGTTCAGCATTTTACAAAGTTAAAGTAAACGGCGAAAAAATGAGTAGTTAGTGTATAGTCCTAAATCTGTCTGTGTTTACTCTTATGTATCCAAACTTTTTTCGAAGAAAAACGTTAAGGTTAACCTCAGTGTATTTCTGTAATTTTAAATATTATTTTATTTTTACCTAAATTTATGCTTTGGTTCAATAAAAAAAATTTAATCGTATTTCGTGTTTCTTTTTTAGTTTTTCTAAGATTTGTTATTTTTATTAAAATTAATGCAAATTTATAAATAATAGAAAAGCTTAATTTAAATCTGAATAAAAAACTACATTATAATTAATATTTTCAGTTCGAAATCGAAACAAAAAAAATCAAGTGGGAGCTGAAGTCATATTAGGGCGCGAAAATTTGCTAGGGCCTAGGGCCCAACTCCTTGGAAAATAGGCTCTGAGACCACTTATGAGAGTAGACATAGAACGAACCTACTGACAGCATACACAAGACTGGCCTAGGGATAGACTGAGGTCAACTACTTTGGAATCAGACTTTATAACCTGCTACCGGATAACATCAGGTTGTGCGAAGTGCTTTCTTTTCATTGAACGAGTTTCTTGAGGTTCTGCCGAACTATTTCTGATTATGTTTCAAGTATGTGCAAGTATTCTATTTGTTTTATTTAACGATATATTTTATTTTATGTAGGTATGTGTTGAGATTTTAAAAGGGTTGTACTGAGAGAAATTATGACAAACTCACGTAAAAAAAACAACTTTATTATGAACGAAAAATTACTGCTTACAAAAACCGGGCTTGTGAAAGACTAAACCTAGAGGCAAATATAATGTACCCAAAACACTTGAGTATACTATACTACTATCGCCTAGACATAAACAAATTCGGCTTAGCAGTTATCCGATATTCGTTCTTAGTCAGCGGTACTTTTCTACTTCAATACTCTCCTTAAAAGTATACCTGAGCAAAACAAGTAAAACTATGGACTACTTCTAGTGACCAAACCAATTCCAGAACGGAAAACTTCAAATTTAGGTCTGGCTAAAAGTGTTGTCATTATGTCTGCGATTTGCTTATCACTAGATACATATATGATATCAAATTCTCCATTAACATATAATTCACGTACAAAATGGTACCTTACATCGATATGCTTTGTACGTGCATGAAAAACAAGATTCTTAATCAGTTTAAGTGCGCTTTGATTGGCAATGGATAAAGTCGGTTTTATTACATCTACACCTCACTCATTTAAGATGCGTTTTAACCAAACTAAATCTTTTGCCGCGGTAGCCGCACTTACGCATTCCACTTCCGTTGTAGATTGCGCAATACACTGTTGTTTCTCACTCAACCAAGTTACCGCCGCACCCCCGAATTTGCAAATAAGACCCAATATCGGTTTTCGAGTTTTAATGTTATTCGCGAAATCCGCATCACAAAACACTTCCAATTGTCCACCAGTGTGTACTGTAGTCCAACATCCCTCGTACCGTTGATGTACCGAAGAATCCGCTTTACCAAATGACAATGAGCTTCGGTGGGGTTCTCAAGTGCTCTTGATGCAACATTCATCACATATGCAATGGTCTAGTTACGACCTGGAGAAACATTAAACTCCCAACTTTTTCGCGATCTGGAAAGGACTTTTCCATTTCTGGAGAATTTGTAAAACTCCATCCTGGCTCTATGGGGGTAGGCACTGGTTTGGATGCTCTTTTTGAAGTTTAAATCCAACAAAATTTCGAACAGTCATGGTCACTTTTGTTTCAAATTCATTCTGAATTTTGTTAAGCAAAAGATCCGCTTGACCTTTACTTGACACTATCAGTCCGTCACCAACATACAATAGTATTAATAGCAGATGCCCGGCACTTAACCGGTATATGAAACAAGGATCTGAATAACTCTCCTTAAATCCAAAATTTCGCAAAAAAACCGTAAATCTTCGATTCCAACATCTTGGTGCTTGCTTGAGTCCATAGATGCTTTTCTGCAATTTACAGACTTGTGATGAACCATCCTCGAAACCTTTTGGTTGATGCATGTAAACATCTTCGTTGTTTTCCATATAAAAAGCGGTCTACGAATAGTATCAAAGCGAGCTACTGGACTAAAAATTTCGTCAAAGTCCCTGCCGCTTTACTGCGCACAACCTTTTATGACCAAGCGTGCCTTAAACCGTTCAGTTTCTTCATTTTCATTGTGCTTAATGCGATAAACCCATCGATTGCAAATAATTTTAGTGTAGATATGTTCTATATTGTTGTGGAGGATTCATGTTTACCTTACAATTGATTGCCTGTGGCTCCAACGGTATTTTCAATTCCTTATAAGCTAGAGCCTCTTCGGCTCTAGCTCCATGAGTCTTTTGGTTTATCCACTAAAACCCACGTCTCGTTCTGCTAAAGAGGGTTCATTTCCTCACGCATGGCATTTAACCACACATATCTGGCTGCTTTGATG
The DNA here is from genome assembly GCA_016904865.1 of Pissodes strobi. Classification (NCBI taxonomy): domain Eukaryota; kingdom Metazoa; phylum Arthropoda; class Insecta; order Coleoptera; family Curculionidae; genus Pissodes; species Pissodes strobi. The sequence continues at coordinate 122,845 of MU186771.1, read as the reverse complement.
ACAAGGCTTCTTCATACGTCATTGGTTCACTGTTGGCAATCCATGCAACCGGGATTTCATAGAAATCATGAGGGTTTATTTGATTTCTAGGACGAAGTTGACGTCTTTCTGGAGACCCTTCTTCTGCCTGAGTTTCTATCTGTCTAGGTTCTGGTGTTTCATCCTTTAAAGGATTCTCATCATCTCGAGTTTGATCCACTTTACACTCAAGTTCAGTTGACTTATACACCAGTTTCTCTTGTTTAAAGATGACATCATGGCTTACACAAACATCATGAAGCTCTGGCACCCATATACGATATGCTTCAAGATACCCAACCAGAAAACCTTTGAGAGCTTTTTTATCCACTTTTCTGCGCTTTTGTTGCGGTACATGAACGAAACAATCGGTACCAAATAATTTCAAGTTATTTATCCTTGGTGTTTCATTAAACCGTAACCACAGTTTATACCGTAGCCCGAATACGGTATAAACTGTGCCATAACACATAGGGGCTTTTACTTTTGTCCTTCGATGGTCCAGTTCTGCCAATACACAGCCCAAAGAAATTGCGGAATATGTGGTTTAGCATGTAGCATGGAACGAACAGCTTCCATAAGTATGCGATTCTCTCGTTCCGCACATCCATTTTATTCTGGGCAATAAGGAGTTGTTACTGTGTGCCTTATTCCTCGTTTGCTCAAAAACTTTGCTACATCTTCATTGACATATGCTTTGCCACCATCTGTACGCAACTCAATAATATCAGTGCCAACTCGTGTTTTAATTTCAGCACAAAACTCTTTAAGTTTATCTTTGACTTCTGATTTCTCTTACTTACCATTTACAAATGTCTCAATGTCAATATCACCACTGCCAAGAGCTTCCACTGAGGCACCATTTCCAACATAAACTTGCAGTGGCTTTGCAAAATCCTTGAAATTTCACAAACCAATCACGTGTATGAGTCGTATGATGCGAAGCACTGGAGTCGATGAGCCAATGATCATTTGAACTGATGGTAGTATCTCCAACAAAAGCTTCTTTCTTCTTGCTTGAAAAATCACCTTTCATTTGGCAGTCTTTTAGCAGATGTTGTTTTGAACCGCACGAAAAACATCCTGGACAGTCTTTAAACTTATGATTCATTTTCCGACATAGCGAACAACGCGACACAAACTTATCTGATGGAGGAGGCTTCCCGAAGTTTTTCTTTCCATTTTTCTTAAAGTTCAGCTTAGACATTAACGCAACTTTAGATTCTTCATCACTCTCTTGATTTAAAAGACGTAGCTCTTCAGTAAGCAACCTGGTTGTTAAATTATCCAAAGTCCGTTTCGAAGTTTCTGTAGAATCCCAAGCACTGTGAAAATAGTTAAACTTTGATGGCAAGGTGGTCAATATTCTGGTTATAAACATGAATTCAGGTATTTTGCCACCCAACTTATCCATTTTATTGGCTAATTATTCAAGACTGTATATATGTTGCGCAATATTACTTTCAGAATTCCAGTTAAATTCAAAAAATTGTTTTTGCACTAGCGCCAAACTCTCCTTCGATCTAAAGTCATATATACTATGCAATTTTGTCCACATTTCTTGGGCTGTTTTACCGTTCATTAAAAGCTGCAACGGCTTAGATTCAAGTGTAGTTACAATGAACTTACGAGCAAGCTTCTCCCTCTTATTCCAGTTTCTTAGTTTGTTCTCAAAATCTGAAGAACCTTCTACTGGCACATATTCCGTCCCTTCACAAATTTCCAAAGCATTCTCACTATCCAATAAAGTTTGAATAACAAACCGCCATTGCGATCAATCGTCTGCATCACGTAGTTTATCAATTTTTGGCTTGTAAACCTCCATGTTGGCAGGCTACAATTCACGGCAATAAATAACAAAAAACACAAAGCACTATTATCTCGATAGGCCCACTTAATTTCGCGTTATCCCGATACCAAAAAACTCTCGGTAACTTAATGAGTCTGGGCCCATAACCTGTTGAGATTTTAAAAGGGTTGTACTGAGAGAAATTATGACAAACTCACGTAAAAAATAACTTTATTATGAACGAAAAATTAATGCTTAAAAAAACCAGGCTTGTGAAAGACTAAATCTAGAGGCAAATGTAATGTACCACAAACACATAACGCGGATATATAAATCAAAGCGCTATCGCCTAGACAAATTCGGCAATTCGGCTTAGCAGTTATCCGATATTGGTTATTAGTCAGCGGTACTTTTCTACTTCAATAGTAAGTATTTTATTATTGAATTTATCTAATTTTATCTGCTCTATGCTATTTATTGTCAATGATTTGTTCATTTAGAGCTGAAACCTCTTTATTGACAATGAAAAGTTTTTTGTAGCTGTTCGCGTGAATAAACTCTATTCCTGTTTCTCATACTTGACGAACGTACAGTCAGTCAACAAAGTCTCCATAATATTTTTTTTTTTTCATTTTGTTTTTGGGGTCACCTTTTTATTCAAACTTGACTACAAGTATCTTTCAAGTAAGTATAGGCAACATCCTTAGGAGAAATTAAAATAAAAAGAAAGAAATTTGGAACAATATATATTTGAAGATTAGAAAATGAAACACTACTGGCGTAAAAAAAATACTTCAAAATAGTCTATGCATTACATAAAACGTTATTTAAATGGCTAACCAAAAAAAAAATGAAAAAGGAGTAATGTATTAAGACTTTTTGGACTGACGGTATCTATTCCCAGATCGATCCTAATTAGGATTATGCGCCCTAACTAATAACTGCAAAAGAACTAGATTTATGCCGAAATTAAAACTGGTAGGCATCCACACCTTCTCATAATTAACCTAACAGAAAAAGGTAAAACTTTGCATGTCAAACTTTTGAGGGTGTGATGACAAGCAACATTTTTTTAAAGCCGAAAAATTTTGGTAAATTTGTGAAGAGTCGATAATTCAATGAACATTTACTTGTAGGGTACAATCATCGTAAATATTAAGTCATAATAGCATGAAATGCCAAAAAAATATCATAAACTGCATCGCCACAAGGACAAGCATTCTTCCAAAACAAGAAATCAACGCAAACATAAGAAAGAAAATGTGGTAAGCCAAAATCTATTAGAACCAATTCAAGAGGTGTCAAAGGAGCGACTAAGAATAGACAAAAATGCTTGCGGAGACTATGTTAAGCAGTTGTCACCTCTAAGGGCGCAGCTTGAAATTGATAAAGCAAAGAAGTCCAAACGTTCCAAAGATAGAAGTAATAAATCTAAGAAAATAAACGATGGTAAGTTTCCTTAAATCTTGATAAAAATGGGTTCTTTAATTATTATTAATAGAGAAAAAGTCACCTTAGTTTATTCAACACATGCAGGTCCAAAAATAATAACCAGTGCGGCGTAAGCACTCACCATTTGTGATGGGATGCACAGGTACACGTGACGATCGAATGCGATACTATGCATTTCGCAACCGAATGTTTGAAAATTTAATTCAAAGCTTTGAAAGAAAAGACGTTAGAAAACGAGAATCTCAAGTAGCATTAATTTTGAAAACTATGAATAAGGACAAGTTCAGGTAACAAAAAAGCACAAAACTGGGCTGATGGTAATCACTAAATCATACTCAACTTTACAGAATAAATATTAGTTGCCTAACTCACTGTCGGAACTTTGATGCATTGAGATCACAAGCGTGCCGCAGATACCTGCATATTCTGTAAACTTTGTACTTTGTACCGTCAAATACCGTGAACACCTGTGTATGCGTATGCATCGGCGGAGGCTGGCTCCTCGAGGGGGAGGGGCCTAGCCGGTTTTGCGTGCTTCGAGAGTGCGGGAACGTACATTTTATTTAGTAAACTTTGACCTTACCTCATAACCTTCGCCAGTAATGTATGTATACATTATTAAGCTTTATAGGGGGCCAGAACTTTTTATAGTATAGTACCGTAAAAAGAGCTGAATAGGACCAGCGGAATGAATAGGATTGAATGTGTAAAAGGTCAACTTTGCGCGTGTAAATATTTTAAGTGCCGTAAAACGTGGCTTCTTTGGACAGGTTTTGAAGTTTTTTATATTTTTAAGGGTAAACACTTTCATTTTTGCTAGAAATATAAATTCTTTGGTTGAAAGGTGTCCAGATTTACCTGAAAAATGGGGCAAATTCAGTCACTTGTTTTAACGGCATAAAACTGAAGTAAACATGTTTCAATAACTCCGGACACTAATTTAAGTTTTAAAAAGTATTTTCACAAACGGTTAATATTACGGATCAACCGATATCGTTATATCGGCCTTCTTGGCCGATCTCGTTATCGGCCGATATGCAAGTTCGATATCGGCCTATATCGGTATCTGTCTAATAAAAATATAAATTGCTAAATATTTCAGTTGCTACGAATTTTGATGTGTAAACATATTACGCGGCGGTATGAGGGTAAATCTCGGCAAATGGGACGGATATGTGCAAGCGGATGTGACATCATAACCATGCGCAGTGATTAGGTTCTTTCTAATGCCAGAGTATAGGCACCAATTCCAAATAAGTGGTTCCCTATATTCAGGCATCACGCAGCCTAAGGTGGCATTAGATTAGCATTAGCAAATAGTATATTGCAAGCCATTTGGGTTACGGGTTAGACAAAGAAAAACTAATATTAATTGGCTGATATCGACATGTGCATTGCGTTTGCAAACACTTATATGAATGATAGAAGAATCGATTTGATTAACAAACACATAGCTAAATAAATGTTGAGAGAGTTATCAAGAATATTATTAATTATATTATTTTTATTTATTATTACCTATAAATGTATTTGGTTAATTTTTCTAAAGAAAAAAATGTAAAAAAGACATTTTGGGCGTGCCACCCCGAAAATGTTTCGCCTACTTCGCTATTCTGGCATGCGCCCCTGTCCACCTAGATTTGACCCACTTTCTAATAAAACCACGAGCCGCGCCTGCACATTAGTGTCTCGAGTACTAGCAAACTCCCTCATTTTTTTAAAGAAAATAAGACAAAAATACTAAATAAAAAACAAATCAAACTGTATTCTTTTTTAAGATTTAACAAAAAAGATATTGAAATGAAGAAGTAACACACAAGTTAAAAAAAATATATTTAGAGTTAAGTTTTGGCAAGATATAATAGGTTTGTTCTAGCAGGACATTTCGGACGGTTTGAAGCCATCCGGAGTTTGCGCAATGCGATATAAGCGTCGCTTTTATTGCTATGCGCAAACTCCGAGATTTCATGCTAGAACAAACCTAATGTATCAAAATTAAGCTTTCTGCTCTTTCTGGAGTTAGAGGACTCCTTGCGCTTTCATACATTTTCAGCTGAAGAAAATAGCTGTTCACTAACAACTCTACTTGGCGGGGGTGCTATATATATTATTACAACTTTATATATTAATGGAACATGCCTTTATTTTGCACTCACCAAGTCAAAGATTCTTCATGTCTTAATATTTTTTCCAAATTAACATACATTTTAATGCCACGGTCAATCTTATGTATAGTTATCAAGTTATCATATCAGTTCTCATGTATGATACTGATACTTGCCGCCATACCTGTAAGTTGAGAAATTGAGCCAGGTACATTTTTCTGCATATCTTGGTTTACCTCATTTGATTTTTTAGCAATTTTCGCTAAAGGAGCATCATCGTGGCTCACTTCAGATTTTCAGATTCTTCTGGAAATTCTGATGTTCCCTCGACCGAGCGAATGCAGTGCGGACGGCCAAATTCGGGGATTCACCGTATCGATTTTTATTCCGAGCGACCGGTGATTTACAAAGCATCCAATCTGCGTTCTTTTATTTTAGCAGTGTTTTTATGGTTAAGCCGGAATAATCGGCAGCAGTATATCATTATTTATTTGTATAATATGTAATAAATTAATTTTGGTTTCTTAATGAAACAAAAACTTCATAACAAAATATTATGGCCGATATATCGGTATCGGCCGATATCGGTATCGGCCACAAAAAAATCATATCCGTCGATCCCTAGTTAGCATAAGAGCTGAAAAATATCAAAAATCAAGGTTTTGTTTTATGTTGTTTGGCTGTATTTAGCATTATAATTTGGGATTTATTGTACAAAATCTTAAAAATATTTTCTAAAGACAAAAATACAAAAATATATTCTGAAAACACCAAAGATAAGCGCCTTTGTTTATTCTAGATTAACCTTTGGCATGTTAAAAAACCTATATCGTTCTCTTCTTACAGGCTCTGGATTGAGGATCTCTAAAATATCCTCACATGAACATCAGGGAAGTGAAAATATATGTATTTCTTAATTCTCACTTTTTTCTCCCTAAATGAAGGAGCTCAAAGTGCTCTGTAGGTAAATCATTGCTGAGACAGGAAGAGCCTGCTTGAAGTAGATCAGTTTCATTAACATTACATTTTGTTTCTTGCATTTTTCATCAAGAGCATTTAATGGTTTTAATCTGTTGAAATCTAGTATCTCCATAGGCTTTATAGGTTTAGCATAATTGATGCGCTTACTTCTGGTCTTCGTTTTAGGCCATTCTTGATGTTTTAAAAATATCTGTGTTTGAAGACACTAAATTATTCTGGAAATTATTATCTGAAGTAATTGCACAAAATTTCCGATAATTTTGCATGACAGCGTGTTGTCTAAAAACTGCATGAGTTTATTTTCATATTTTGAAGAAAATATGAAAATAATCGAATGCAGTTTTTCTAAGACAACACGCTCGAATGCAAAATTATCTGGCTATTTTGATGCACGAGTGTAATTCGGGGGAATATTTCCCGAATAAGGACATGGTTTTAAAAAAACACTTGTATTCATTTTTTAATAAAAAAAAAACGTACATGTCACTGTAAACAAAATAAAGAGACAAAAAATACGATTTTTTGAATCCGAAACGAGAGACTTTTAATATTCACTTGACTTTGACCTTCTTTATAAATTGTCGCTGTCATCCTAAGTTTACAATGGAACTACCATAGATACATACGATGCAATTATCGCCGGGCTCTTTCGGTTTCTACAATGCAATTCTCGGAAGTAATTGCACAAGTGCATCAAAATTACCGATAATTTTGCATGACAGTGTGTTGTCTAAAAACTGCATAAGTTCATTTTCATATTTTGATGAAAATTTTATATATTGCAGTTTTTCTAAGACAACACACTCGAATGCAAAATTATCTGGTTATTTTGATGCACGAGTGTAATTCGGGGGAATATTTCCCGAAGCGAGACATTTTAAAAATATATTTTGATTTTGACGTATAATTTATAAATTTTCCCTGTCATCGTAAGTTTACAATGGAATTACCATAGATACGTACGATGCAATTATCGCCGGGCTCTTTCGGTTTCTACAGTGCAATTATCGCTGTAATTTTCCAAAAATTGCACTCCTCTAATGGGATTTTTTATACATGAGGAAAATATTCGCTGTAATTTTGCGATAATTGCAATCCTCTAATCGGATTTTTTATACATGAGGGAAATATTCTCCATAATTCTTGTCCTGTTTTGGGATTTTCTTGAAAACTTGATTTGGATTGAAAGAGCTTATTCCGCCTGTTCTAAAACATGACACGTTACGTTTTTTAGAAGTTGATTCGATTTCATTTAAGGCAGTTTTTTGACAACATGGAGAAATCGGTTTTTTATCCTCTTTTTTTTGAGTTTCCGATCTGAATTATGCTGACGAAGAGGAGTAGAATAGAAATTTGATATCATTTTCTTGGCATTTCTTCCATTCCATTGTTATTATCTAGCAGTTGGTATTAAATCTGGGCCTACAACTTTTCTGTTTTTTTTTTATGTGTTTATTGCTGGTCGGATTTCTCCTTTTGTAATCAGACAAGTGCATCTGGTGATCATCACTCTTGGCTCAGGTATTTCATCATTAAAAACATTTCCTATATAATTTTTCCAGATAGTTTTTGTTTCTCCCTCATTCTACCTTGTTCCTTTCTTATATTCGTGATGGATTTTCTTTTGGATGTTCCCGTCATTTCTTTATTTTTTTGTGTGTAAATTAAAACTGTTTAAAACTGTCGTGTGACATTCCCATCTATTCAAGTTCTTCGCGTTCTTGTTTCGACCGGTTATTAAAATCTCCCAGTATTATGGATTTTATTAAACAGCTCTTGGTGCAATGATATATTGTTATTATCTAGTAATTTGAGTAACTCGGTTAGTATTAAATCTTGGCCTATGTGTTTATTGCTCGTAAGATTTCTTCTTTTGAGGTAAAGGGGTCAGATAAATGCTGACAGACAATCTGCTGATCTTCAATCTTCAACTGAGGTATTTCATCTTTAGAAATGTTTTCTATATAATTTTTCCAGATAGTTTTTATTTCTTCCTCATTTTGTTCTATTTCAACTTGTTCGTTTCTTATGTTCGTGATGGATTTTCTTTTGGATGTTCCAGTCATTTCTTTATTTTTTTTTGTGTGTAAACTAAAACTGTCGTATGTCCTTTTCACCTGTTCAAGTTCTTCGCGTTATTAAGATTCTCCAGTATTATAGATTTTATTAAACGACTGCATGCAATGATACCATTGTATTATCTAATAATCTGAGTAACTCCATTGGTATTTTTCTGTTTCGTGATGTGTTTATAGTTGATGCTTTCGCCAATTTTTTTCAGGATGTTTACATTGACTCTGATGCTAGCAACTTTGCCCCGTCTGCATTACAGTATGGTCGGGGTAATTTGTCTTTGAGTTTTGTCCAGGAATCTGATATTGTCGAAGCTTCAAAGAAACTTAAAAACAAATTAACTTGCGGTACCGACTTTATTCCGAGCTTCTTAGTGAAAGATATTGTATTGCGGCATTGGCGAAACCATTGACTTATATTTTTAACCTGTGTATACATACAGGTATATTCCCTTCTTGCTGGAAGATAGCACGAGTCATTCCAACCTTTAAAAAGGGTGATAAATCGGAACTTCGAAATTATAGACCCATATCTATTTTATGCAATTTTTCCATGCTCTTTGAAATTTCTATTCATAAACAACTATACGGACAAGTAAAGTCTTTCATCTCTATCAATCAGCATGGATTTATGGAGCGGAGATCATGTGTTACAAACTTAAGTTGTCTTTCTGAGTATGTGTGTCAAACGCTTAACACTAGAGGTCAAGTGGATGTCCTTTACATGGATTTTCAGAAGGCGTTTGATCAGGTAGATATCAACATTTTACTAAAAAAAATTAGATTATTTGAGCTGTTCCATGGGTCTATTAAATTTGTGTTCCTCGTACCTCACCGGGCATCGGCAATTTGTGGAAATTGACTGCTTTCGCTCTTCTCAATATATAGTGAGATCAGGAGTTCCTCAGGGAGCAAACTTGGGACCTCCATTATTCATACTGTTTATCAACGATCTTGCATCAAACATCTCTTGTTCTAAATTGCTCTTTGCCAACGATCTGAAAATTTACACTAAAATTAAATATATAACTGACTGCCAACTTCTTCAAAGAGAATTGAATAGTATCAATGGCTGGTGTCAAAATAACACACTTTTTATCAATGTCTCAAAATGTTTCATAGCATCCTATTGTAGAAATTAAGCTTCTGTTCAGTTTGATTACCAAATTCAGAATTTGCCTTTGACAAGATGCCATGAAATCAAAGACTTGGGTGTGACGTTTGATGAACATTTTAATTTTAAAAGCCACATTCAGAACATAGTACTGTCATCATCCAGGTCTTTGGGACTCATTATTAGAAACTGTCGCAATTTTAATGATAGTGGGGTTATTATTCTTTTGTACGCTCAAGACTCGAGTATGCGTCACTTATATGGCATCCATTATATGAAACCGAAATCAATACCGTTGAATCGATACAACGCAAGTTTCTGAAATATTTAATCTGTAAACATGATGGCGTCTATCCAGCTAGAGGTACTAGTCAAAATCTTATGCTAGCACGGTTTAGTATGAGAGCCTTAGTCGACCGTCGTGTGGCTGCAGCTATAACTTTTTTTTATACAACCTGGTAAACAATAAAATCGACTGCGTTACTCTTGTAAATCAAATTTGGTATATTGTCCCAAGGATAAACTCCAGAAATTTTCGCACCTTTCTCTGTAACAGGGCACTGAATAATATTTTCAAGAGAGCTCCGATTTTCTGCATATGTGACTTATTTAATACCCAGTGTAATCATAATATAGACCTTTTTGTTGACTCGCTGTCTTCTGTCCTGAGGGTGTGTAATCGATAAGTTGGTTTTTTTTCTTACCTTATTTGAGTAGGTCTTTTAAATGTATTGGGTAGTTATCTTGGTAGTTATGTACTTATCTAATACTAGCTATTTCATGTTTGATTATGTGGTATAGGGATATATGAGGATTTTTTGTTTGTTTTGTTTTAAATCAGTTTAAACTCTAAACTTGAAACTTATATTATTATTATTACTTTAAGTTATTACTTTTTTTGATTCTATTTTATGCATGTATATTTCATTTATTGATTGTATTATTTTTTTTCTACATTTCCTGTAAGTGGGTGACCGTTGGAAATAAACACTTATTTATTTATTTATTGCTCGTAGGATTTCTTCTGTAGTAGTAACGGTCCAGACAAGTATATCTACTGATCTTCAATCTTCAGCTCAACATTAAAAAGATTTCCTATATAATTCTTCTAGATAGTTTTTGTTTCCTGATTTTGATCCAATTCACCTTGTTCGTTTCTTATGTTCGTGATGGATTTTCTTTTGGATATTCCAGTCATTTCTTTATTTTTTTTCGTGTGTCCTTTCCAGCTGTTCAAGTTCTTCGCAATGTTGTTTCAACCATTTACCCTTCGCTGTTCAGAGTTTTGATAATAATTTAAATTTCGTCTTGTGCTTGTTTTGCGTTTTTTATTATCAGATGAAATTTACCCGGAAAAACATTGAGAAAAATGTAATGAATTTCGAAGCCGTTTTTTTGGAGGTTGTTTATTTGGGTCAGCTATTTTTAGTTTCTTAAAATACATGTTAATCAAATTTGATATGCGATAATAAAATATATTGCCTACTTGAAATGAGACGTCATATTATGTTGAAAACTTCTGAACAAATTGAAATTCGACAGGCTTCATTCAAATGTCATTTGAGGGATACAGAAACCTATCTTACACCTAACATTGTCGCCAGAGAACAAAGTCAGTTAATATACAGTTTCCTCTGAATGGGTCGAGAACATTCAGCCTCCTAGGTCCCCCGATTTAGTCCCCTTGGACCTTTCTTCGGGGATTATTTAAAATTTGTTTTTGAAATGTCAGTTGACACCAGGGTGAAGTTATTTAAAAAAAAAAAACAGAAATATAGGGGAAGCTAGAAGAATTTTGCCCTCCCCGGCCCTGCGGGCCTTTTTACCTAATTCCGTTCTTCCTACATTCCTACAACCTAACCTCACCCCCCCCCCCCCCCCCCCCCCCCATGTAGAACGCATAGCTACAGTACTTAGGACTAGTTAATCAATTCCTTTAACTTTATAGCCAGATTTGGGAATCCAATACAATTGTGATGTGCATCTTGTAATAATTGAATAATTTCGATGAGGGCGACTCCCCAACTGTCTTTGGTGTGATCTGACCATGTTCGAAGTTGCCCCCTGAAATAAGATTTTGTTAGTTACAACCCCTTAAAAAAATTGTCTAACAGATTTAAAATCCAAACTTATACCAGCTACCAACAAGATATAGGATTACTAAAAGAAAAAAAAGACTCCCCCCCCCCCCCTTGTTGCTGAGTAGTTAGGTTTAGCTATGCGCCAGTTGAGCTAATGCAAATTTTAAGGAAGAATGACTATAAAATGAAGTCATTCAATATAACAAAAATATTTATATTCTAAATAAATTAATTGAAATCTACTTCGGCAACATTTTATTGTAATATGTACCTATTTGCCCGCCATCACTCACAATTAATTATTGACAACATCCTTGGAAAAAAGGTTAAATATTTGCTGATTCTATATTCTAGATAAGGAAGGAAAGAGAAGAGACCTCTTCGAAAAAATCTATGCGAAAAAAGAAGAAAAGTCAGTAAGACATCATTCGCTAGAAAATAATGAAGACAGTTTACTAAAGAAAACAAAATTACTATTCAGAAAAGAAAAGTCATTTAACGATGCAGTTCAGAAAGTTAGTGATTTGAAACATGATACTGTTGGAAATACACATGCAGCAGAAGAGCGAAAACATAAACACCGTAGTAGAAAAGCGAAGGAAAATTATGCGGACGAGAACGATAAGGAAAAGAAAGTAGAAATATTAAACCCTACGTCCGAAATGAATCCCAGCCAAGCCATCGACGTAAATTCTAAAAGTCTTAAACGAAAACCCGATGAATCTCGCAGAAGAAAACACAAATCGAGAGATGACAAATCGCCACAATTTGATAAACAAACGTATGGTAGGGTTCAGGAAGTAATTTTCTGTCAAATGAACCAATTTCCGTATAAAATGAAAAATGATAAAAATGCCTCTGAAATTAAAGATTTGTACCATAGAATAAAAAGAGAAAAGAGACGCGATAAAAATACAGATCAAAGCCCTAAGCCCAGATCACCAATCTATGGCGGTAATACAAAGAGAAATGATTCCAACCAGAGAAGAACGCATGCGCCCTATATTAGCCGTGAACAACATCAATTTAAGAACGACCATGAAAAGACTAAGGATAGGTAATATCATCCTCATATTAAATTTTAAAATTCTGTCATTATACACATACAATGCGTAACAAAATTGTGGAATGCTTTAAATATCTTAAATTCGGTATCTATATGTAAGAGCTTGTGGCGGAGCTGCTAGTGACATTTACAATGTTGCGAAATTTGCAATTTTTCAGCAATTGATATGAAAGTATATTTTTAGTGGGATACCTTGTATATTATTCAACAAAATGATTATTTAAAGAATTCAAAGAAACTTTGTTATTAGGTACAGCTACAGCGTTTTTTTGGATAATCGAACTTGAAAATTTAAATTTTAGTGAAACATTATTGTGAGCTAATTCCTTAAACTTATTTATTACGAAGAGGTTAGAGACATTAAATTAGGTACCTACATTTTTTTCTTGGTAATTAGCTAAGCATTGCGGAAAAGTATTCAAAACATTACGAAGGATATAATGTTTCTTCTATTCGTCGTCACTTAACTTCGATTCTTTCTTTTCGCTCTTGTATATCATTTGGCTTGGTCTTGTAGGAAGCATTCTTCAAATGCCTCTACAAGAAATAATTGAGGGGAGTTAGATCTGTTAACTGAGGTAGTTGCTCTGAAATGAACGCCGATTTCACCCTTTTATGTACTTACTGTGATTTAGGCCTTTTCTTCAATTGCTGCTCATTTTGTACCACCAGGTTCGCAGTAGTAGTGTGTTGATACCCTATTTTGATGAAATGTATTGTACCTAGACACCATGGGCAACAATCCTTTTTTCTCCACCTAGTCAATAAGTTCATTCCACTTTTTCTGTCCTCCCATCTCCCATTAGTTAGAATCAGTTATAAAAACTGAGCGTAGGCCAAACCACTTTCCGTTTTCAAACACTTATTGAAACTTCGATTTAAGGGAGCACACAATTTAAAGGGAGCATATTTCTATTAATTCAGAGGTTGATCCTAATATGTTCAGAAAATTTCTGTTTTATCCTAGTTGTTTAAAGAGTTCGCCAGACAATAAGATGTGTCATAATAAGAAGAAACTAATTGGCATTATCAATATTTATCCCCCTGTTATCTATTTTTTCCTGACTCTCTAAAACTTTAAACTTCAGACCGGTAAAACGACGTTAAATCCTGAAAGAAGATAAAATCCAAATTTTTCACTAACGCTTAGCCTGTTTAATGATACCCAAATTAGGATTAAATTTCTCGGTTTCTTGAACATTCCATTACAAAAGTCACAGAGTCTTAAAGCTACAACTTACTTTCTATTCCGTATCGTATAAGCCGAAGCCTACGCTTCAACCCCTACTAGAGCTGATTACGTTACCGCACATCACAGGAAACACGTATTTTAAACAGAATTTTTCTTTGACAACGGTACAGTTTACTTCTCCGGCCCCTTTTCGGCCATAGTAACGTTCTACAACTTCTGATGGTTATTTTGTAACTATTTCTCGAGGCTCCTTCTGGGCATAGTAACACGTTACCGAACGTGGAGACTTGTTTAGGGCTGACTGACCAGAGTAAGGCTAATTTTTCTTTTAGACTAACTTTTTCCGAGGTCCAGTTGGGCAACGTAAGGTGCTATCGCGAGTAAAGACTGGGTTTTGACTGACTTTTCCCAAGGATTTTTAGCTTTTTATACCATCTTTCAAGGCTTGTTTTCTCCTCGAAAATCTGGAATTAGCAGATATCCAGCTATTAAAATATTTTTACTAAGAACACTTTAAAATCCTAAGTCGCCGGAAATTATGTAGGAATTAATGTTTTTACATTTTTTGTAAATTCCAACCTCGGTTCTAGTACCGCCGCGCTTTGCTAATTAAGGTGAATAAACAAAAGGATTGGTTTTATTACCTAACAATATTAAAATTGGCTATTATAGTTAACATGTTTTTTAAATTCCATTCTCGGCATTTATTACCACCGCGTCTTCCTAAATAAAGTAATTAAAATTATTTATTTAAATTAACATGATTTTTACATTCCAACTCTGGCCGATTTTGCCGACTTTTCGGACTAGAACCGCTCACTGTCCACGGTTTAGAGCAAAATCCTGGAGAACCTTATTGAAATGCGCAACTATGCGTACATTAGTTTTTACAGAGAGTTGATCTAATTACGCGCTATAATGTATTCGAAAAGAAATAAAAGTCAACTTTTGTCTAAGGTTCTTGTGAAGTTAAAATCAATGCCAGTTATTGGAATTACTTTCTAATAGGAAATTATTTTATTTTTGTAGGGCATCTTATAGATCCTATTGTTGGACATTTTCCTGACTTTTTCCTTATGCAGAAGTTGCAAATTTGTTTAACTTCAGACGCGGTTCGAGCAATATTTCAAAAGTTATTATTTTATTGTAATGTTATCTACTGGTGATCTAGTTGGAAACTTAATTTATTTTTGAATGGATTTATGAGAACTTTGAAATAATTTGTTGAATAAATTAATTAGAACCAGTTATTAACTCCGGTTCATCACACAACTACACCTATTTATTGATTTCTTATTGGCTGTAGAATTCGAGCACCCTAAGTTCGAGTAAAATGGATTGCATAATCTACTTCTAGTACTTTGTGTTTTAATTATTAACGCTCATTTCCTGTTCAAATAGAAATAAGATATTATGGGCGAAAGTTATTTTAGCCTTTATGGATTCAATTTTAATGTGAAGATAATAGATTCGTAGTTTCCAACATTGATTATTAATTTAGCGTGCCATAACCTAATTGAAGTACAAAGTAGTAGTCCATAAAGCTACATCGTTCTTATAAAAGCCTTTCCGATCAAGCAGGTTCAGTGTATTGACTGACTATTTCTAGCAGATTGATCATCACAATCACCGATAAACTCGTATCGAAGTTTAATAACAACAATGTATTGCTTGTTCTATTATTCAGCTTGAGTTAAAGTTTTGCCTAAAAAATGCTTATCACTTTTATTGTCATAATTAACTTTGTTTAAAATTTAGAAGACCAGACAATATGAGAGCTGATTCCGCTGGAAGAGACAAAATTATATCAGAAAGGCTTCATACAGATGTTGGCAAAGAAAAACATCATAAATGTAAGGAACATGCACCCCAGAAAGTTGATAGCAAGATACTTATAAGGCGAAAACATAAAAACAAAATACTAAGCGAAATGAGCTTAGGTCCATATGAAAAATATTTTGCGTTTGAAAAGAAGCATCATAGCGAGCATTGTAAGAAATATCAAAAGAAAGAACATGCTACTAATTCCGTTGATAGAAAATACCGTAGCAATAGGGGAGACATTAAGTGTAATCAAGTATTCAGCCCGGAAAAGAGACATACACATAGACAAAGAAGCGATGAAAATGATGACTTGAAAAGAAATCCTACAAGGGTGGAAGAACAGAAAATACATCAAATCGTAGAGGGAGACTTAAAGAATTATTTTTGCAAAATTCATACTATAATTGATGAGAAGCTTGACGCATTTTTAAAAATTAATAAAGGTAAGCATGAAGGTCGAAAAAAGGACATGGATGAACAAAAAACTCGAAAGAGGAGTAAGTCAAAACCAAGAGAAACGCAAACTGAAAATAACGAGGACAACAATAAAGGAAAAGAAGAAAAGAAAAATAAGCTAAAATACCCTGAAAAAATAGAAGAAGAAAAATTAACTCGAGAAGAAATAGTCAATGAAGTATTGAAACGCCTCAAAGAAGAAGAACTACAAAACGTTGAAATTATAAAAAAAGAAAAAGAATTAAATTCAAGTATGGAAAAAAATAATGTTACAAATTTTAAGAACACTAGTAGTGAAAGTTATAATAATGAAGATAATGATGCAAGAGCCAAATCTCAGGAAGTAAAAGAGAAACCTCATATTTCTAAAAATAGTTCAGTGAAACGAAAACCTATCGACATGAGAAATCCTTCCGAAGATACTTGTACACCTAAAAATACCAAGGAATATATGTCTTCATTAGAAAGAAAACATATACATGACTATGTGCCTGAGCATGCCCATGGAAGATCTTCGGGAAGACACCATCTTTCTGAAGACGTAAGACATCAAGCATCATCAGACAGATCGCATAGATTTAAAGAACTTTATGAATGCAAGGAAGGCAGACATCGTCATGTATCTTCAAAAAAATTCGGAGAGACTCGGCATCTAGAAAATGAAATCTGTAAGACTAGACCGTTCTCGGGAAAGTTGCAAATGGCAAAAGATTCTCTGGAATATATTAGATATCGTTCGAAATCACCTCCTGAATCAAAAATTCGTGCTGAGGATATATCCGACGTAAAAGGAAGAAATTCTCAGAAAATCAAAAAACTATACAAAAGTCCTCATAGGCAAGGGTCTCCCAGGAAAGAAGAAAACTTGATATTACCGTATACTTCAGCGTCAAGCTGGAGAATATATTCAGACCAGGATGCTAGTGGGTCCGTTATTTCTAAGCAGAAAGATGAGCTACTTTTACGTCGACGTAAGCATCATATGTATTCAGCAAGCGAGGAAACTATGCGAGCTAAATATCGTGAAAGGAGACGGAGTTCATCTCCAGGAAGATATACTGAAAGGGTTGATATATCCAGCCAATATAAGTCGAAAGAAAAACCACTCGTAAATAAGCGATTGGACAGTCCCAAAACCAAACATGAACATATTGTGCAAAACTCACCTCACGAATATTTGAGCAGCAACCATCCGCAGCATCATTATAAACATGATATATCCACTCAGGGCCCGCAACCATTCCTGGAAGAGATATTTTTACCCCCAGAAAATTTTATGTGTCCCACAAATTTGCCATATAATGGCCAAATCCGCCAAACAATGGAAAGGTGTCCTCAAAAACATGAATTCATAGTTCAGGGAATTGAACCGCCAATTTTGGAATGCTCGAAGAAGACGTCTACGAAAAATATGCGAATCAGAAACTTAGAATGTAAGACGGTGTCAATAATTGGTATCTCTCCTCAAATTAGAGTTAAAGATTTGCCCATAGTTAACCAGACTCAAACGAGTAGCAAATCTCATAAGTCAACAGACCGAGATTTAGTGGAGAAGAGAAAGAAATCTAAACGCTTTAAGCTTTATTACAAATACTCTAATATTGACAACTCCCCAGAATACGTTGATGTATCGTCCGATGCAAGAAGTATAGTCAGTGATAGCTATAGGATTGTTTCTGATCCATCAGATGAAGAACCAGTGACTGTAGAATATAAGAGAGAACTAATGCATTATAAAGAATCGGAATTACCCCAGGTTAGTATGAAAAGCTAGTCTCTACATTCTTTCTCGATTAGGATCAAACGTTTTGGCTAACTTTTGAAAGCATCTCATTATGTGTATTTAAAGTTCAGTCACTGACGCAATAAAATGATAAAAAAAATTATTCAATTGTCTGAAACTCTAATGCATGTATCTATATTTTCTATACATACAATTTAAAAGCCTGAAGAATACTGTACTTTCGCAATTTTAATCTCATTTACTCTTGGAGTATCTATCATAATCTTGTATTGTAATGCTAAACGAATTAATTGGTTGTTTATTTTGGTGTGTTATATTTTAATTGTGGATAATTCTCATATTACATCTTTGTTTGGCTCCTTAATATTTTATTATAGCTAGGACGTTGTTCAAAGTACAAGTTCATGTCTTATCTTTAGAACTTCAGATAAGTGAAATGTGTAATTTCTAAAGTTTTCGTATCTGCGTATATTATCAAACTGTAGGCATTGCTAGCAAATACCTAAGAATTCTTCTCATACATTAATCTAGTATTAAAAGTTTCTTTTCTTTAATAATATCAGAAGACTCGGCAAGTATTATGCAGCCTAAATATATACTGCATGTTTCCTATTGTTGGAGCATTATTAACTTATCTCTTCACATCTAATTCGTAGATTGCGCCTATTGTTCCAAAAAAATGGAATCGAATTTCAACTCCGAGAGATTCCCACTTGAACAACATTGTTGAAGAACCTTCAAATATGTCGACATCGTTACTAGATCAGGATTATTTTGTACCTCTTCGAGGAGCCAACGAATATTACTGTAAGTTACTATCCAGCAGTCACTCAGAGTATTGCTTCAAAATCGACAAGAAACCAGCCAATTCGAATATTAGCCTTCAGTCAGGGAATGGAAAATTAATCTACTACGAAGATGGAAAATGCAGGTATATTACAGCACTGCGAATAATATTCTCGTATCCGCGGTACACGGTATCAGAGTTGCACCTTTCAAATATCTTCTCCTTTGAACCACGCGATGAAAAACTTTCTGTTTCTTGCTAACTCTTTTGTGGTTTCTTTTCATCTTTTTATAGCTGCTGCAAAATGTATGAAAAAAAGTGCGATATTCCAAGGAAAACCGGGCGGGTCTACGATTGATGTCCCTTTAAATCAGGGACGGAGTTTAAGCAGCAAAAACCATATATATTAAATAAAAAGAGAAGTATATTGAAGCAATTTATTTTATGAAAAATTTTTCATGTATGGAGAAAAAAAAATATATTGATATTTTCGTTGTTAACGACTGCGATTGTAATGGTTTTATTCCTTCTAAATCGGTGTCTTCGTGCAGGCCCGTCTCCAGGGGTGAGGCGGCGAGGCAGCCGCCTCGGGCGGCCGATTTTTAGGGGCGGCCGTTTTTATTTTTTCTATATATAAAGGTTTAATGTGATTGTATGTAACACGATAAACACTCTCGCAATGAATATGTAAAACGCTTCATTCCTACTATAAGCAGCTCATCGCGCGTTATATGCAATAATAACCAACGCCTCAAAAAATTAAACCCCACTATATAACATAACGGTCTATTCGCGATTAGCATTAGCAGTTTAAATTCGCAGTGAATGAAAAATCGTAGTCGCAACTGCTAATGAAAAATCGCGACTTAGCACAACTTTAGGGACGGATGACATCGCCCTAAAGCGATTCAGGAATGGCCGAAACGCAACCCGATTGATTGATCGATTACTGAACATCATGTAACACATGCGAGAAGCTAGCGCAAGTTACAATACGTACTCGTGCGATTTTTTAGATCAAAAAATCGAACTTCGCGCCCCCAATTACCCTTCTCTAGGGTACCCACATCAAAATTAATTTTCTTCGAAAATGTTTGTTCTTTCTTTAGGTTAGAGGGATCCACATACATGTCACCCACATAGATATATATTTTTTTAAATCACATGCAGGGTGTTAAAACAACAAATTTTCCCAAAAAATCCCCTATTTTCAAAATATTTCGGTATAACAAACTCGTGCGATTTTTTAGATCAAAAATCGAATTCCGCGCCCCTAAATACCCCTCTCTAGAGTACCCACATCAAAATTTATTTTTTTCGAAAATTATTTTTGATTTTTTTTTTTCGCTTTCATTGCAGAAACGGTTAGAGGGATCCACGTACATGTCACCCACGTACAAATAAATTTTTTAATTCACATACAGTGTGTTAAAAACAAATTTTCCCAAAAAATCCCCTAATTTCGAAATATTTCGGTACAGCAGACTTGTGCGATTTTTTAGACCAAAAATTTGAACTCCGCGCCCCCAAATACTCTTCTCTAAAATACCTACTTCAAAATTAAGTTTTTTAGAAAAATGTTTTTCAATTTTTTTTCCCGTTTTTATTACCGAAACGATTAGACGGATCCACTTACATATCACCAACGGACAAATAAAATTTCCAAGATCATATACAGGGTGGTAAAACAATACATTTTTAAAATCATACAACTTTAGTCGTAATATTTCGGTAAGTACAGAAAACTCATACGACCTTTCGAACTCAACCAAACTAGATACGGCACATTATAGTACCCAACGAGGCCCATCTTTTTCTCATTTAAAGTTTACCTCTACTCATACCTTTTTCGAATTATAGCCGATTTAATGAAAATCTCGATTTTTTTAAGATACTCGTGAATTTTTCCGAAAATTTTTTTGAAAACAAAATATCCGTTTTTATTACGGAAGCGATTAAAGGGTCCATTTACATGTTATTAATATAGAAATAAAATATTCAAAAGCATATACAGGGTGGCAAAAAAATTGCAAATTTTGAAAAAAATCCCCTTTTTTCAAAAAAAAAACAATATATATATTTTTTAAGTTTGACGTCTTCCATACGGGATAAAGGCCGTCGAATTTAAATGGCCGATTTCTCGAACACTAAGAATATTGTTTTTTTTTTCGTAAAGAACCTTTTTTGTCGGCCTTGAGGTCCTCTACCTACATGCCGAATTTCAAGTCGTTCGGCAAAAAAAACCGATAGGTTCCAGGTAGGTTCCGGTTTCTATGGGACAAAATGAAGGTTAGGTCGATATAAAAATACGGTTTTTTCCGTTTGCCGATATTCTTCTTTTTTCTACCGGAACCTACCCGTTAAAAAATGTTTTTCGCGATTTCCCCCACAGAAAAATTCAGGAAACGGGGGGCGTGGGGGGTACCCACTAACCAGCCACCCTCGACTCCGCGTTACCAAATTTGGTGGCGGCAGTATTTTGCTTCGAGCTCCCGTTTAGCCAGAAATCACGAAAAACCACGCGATTTTCATATAGCCCCTCAAACCCCCTCTTAAAATAGAGCACCGAGATCCCCGATTTAATTACCAGGTAGCCTCCACGTGGTACATCTACCATGAAAATATAGACCCTGCAGGTCATCTCCTTATATCGGAACCTATCGGTTAAAAAACCGCGCGGGCGCCTATTCGCCGGATAGGTCATTATTGACTCCTTAATTGGTCTGTTGTAAGGGGCGGCCAAATCCTGCTCGCCTCGGGCGGCCTAAAGCCTGGAGACGGGGCTGCTTCGTGTGAAAAACATGATATGTCGTCATAACTACTTGAAGATCCCACTGTGATGAAATCGTATAACTGTCTCAATTTTACCATCTACTTGCCGGTGTTGTTCTTCAATACAACGAACGTGTTTAACGTATAATTTCCAATTTTCCTCTGATATTGAGCCAATCAATCGCTTCTAATGTTTATGTTTTATTTAAATCTTTAATTTAAAGTTCATTGATTATGCGAGCTCAATAGGGTTCAGAGCGCACATATACAGAGGTAGCCTTAGAAGAGGCTTATGACCTCAGCTACGTAAAAAGGCGCCAACTCAATAGTTTCTTTTCTATAGGCTTATTGGATAAGATTACTTCATACAGACATTTTCTTCATGTAGTATCAAATTTGAGATTTGTCATCTAAAGCCAAGAAAGCATATGAGATCTTGTAGTTTTTTGGTGCATGCGAATGATAAGGGATATTATCCAATACTACCACTGATTCTGGAGGAATGCTAGGTAGAAGCTTCACTGTAAGCCATTTTTCAAAATTAGTTCTGATCATCTATCCATGATGGTTTCCAGTTATTAGTTCCGCTACTTGGAACAAAGCCAGCTTCTGGGCTAGCATGCACAACAATTAAGTAGCCAGCTGCTAGAGCAGATTCGTTTAGTAACATCAGTAACATTTTGGCTTTGCCAACATTTATTCACTGTCATATCATTATCTATCCAGGTCTCGTCTATATACACAATATTGCGTCCTTCTTGCCTGTATTGTTTTATAGTTGAAAGATACTTTACAAGCCTGTAAAAAATACTTGATCACTCAATGGGCAATTTCCGTTTATTGGCACTTGCGCTAAATAAATATTTGATCGTAAAAGCAGATTTAAAATTTTATACCCTTACGGGTTTATACCGGCAAGAAGTGCTTTGCAGGTCAAAACTTTATTCAAATTTAAGAAAAAATCTTCAATTGTTCGTCGAATTACTTGAAAATTGCCATCATCTATTTTATCTATATATTATAGGATGATCGCGATCTTTTCTTGGTAGGAGATAAGGGGGCTTGGAAGGAGTTGAGCCATCATTAGGTTTTGCTCCTCTATCATATATATCAATAATGTGAGCAATTACTTCACGTGCGGCACTTTTAATTATTTTCCCCTGCATCCCTGCCACACACAAAATAACGCAACGCTGGCAACCGTTTATTTATATATAAGTTAAAAGAAAATCGCCAATAAGATGCACGTTTATGGATTAAGTAAACACGCCCAATCACAGTGAACCAGTGCGAAATTTCTTAAGTTATTGTTTATCATTTAACTGGCGCACATTATACTCGGTTTGCGATGAGCGGCAAGTTATTGCAATGTATAGATCTGATTTTGCAGATTATAATATACTGTTCCGAATAGTAATACCAGCGACCCGGTTTCTAAGAACCGCCCGGTTTTCTTTCCTATCCCGTACATATGAATGAATGTATAAGAATCAAATAAGAGGTAATATTACATTTGAATTATAAAATACTGTACTAGATATCTTAATAAAAAAAAGTTTATATTTATTAAACATTTAAAATTAATAGATTACTATTATCAGGAGAACAAATACATTTATGAAAACATCAGAAATATATTTGTTACTGCTAAAATTAGATACAGATACAGTAGATACAGTAATGGTTCGATGATTGCATATCCATATATTATGAATATTTTATAAATTATCAACATATTTCTGACTTGTTTGAAGACAACTAAGAAAATACTCGGTATCATCTAGTGTTTTCTTCTTAAAATCAATTGCCATGAATTGTACGCCACAGTCACTTCGCAATAAGATGAAAATAGTGTTCACAAATTAGAGAAGGAAACTGACTCATAACGGTTTATGCAAGCTACTCATTAAATAGATCCCAACCAACATGTCATACTTGCCATACCTTAAGCGGGGTTCTGACTTGTCAGTTTTGCTGAAGCAGTTTGACTGATTCCGTGATACTGATCAAATAATCAACGTGAGAACACGTTTTCATTAAAAATGATCAGTATAATCATACTTTCAATTAAAGTGAAAACTACTTCTACTTTTATTCATTTTGGCTGATCATTATCTAATAATGAATACAAACTGAAGTGTGAAAACTGCACGTTCAGTACTTTTCCATAGTATTGCTAGTTTGAGGACATTTGTGAAGACTAATTGCTCAATATCGAAGGTTTATTTGTAATTTTATTCGAACTGATAAAACCTTCCTTTTAAAACTATCTTTTTTTTCAATCTTTGGAGAATTTTTGTTCAAAAGTATTTCAAATTATTCGTTCATTCTTTAGTGAATCCTATATGTTTCTGTACCTTCCCAAGCCAGATCTTTTAATATATTTTTACTTGCATTTTTCAAATTTCGACTCAGTATTCACTGTTTCCCATAATGTTTCTGGATTAATTAAAATATCGTGCAAACATTTAATAATTTGGCTTCAATTTTTTTTCAGTAAGCATTATAAATCGTTTTTGAGGTCAATACATCACTCATTGGAAATAATTACTTGTACTAAATGTATTTAGCCAGCATGAAACGTGTGAACAAGCGTCGTTCATTTATATTTTCAGTATTACTGAATCAGTAATAAAGATTCAGCGAAACTGACAAGTGAGAACCGGCCTTATATGCTTATGCTTCTAATTGGATACATTTGATTGGTTGGAGCATTATGTGGCTTCTCCTATTCGCTCAGGTTAAATATAGCCCAAAGCAATCAAAACCCTACAAATCTTATTGTGTATGCTATTTTATGAACATTGTCAAGGAATAATAATAAACAGTTGTCTTCTTCCATAAAATGCCTCCAAACGTACAGTGCCATCAAATTAGCTTGTCCACATTTTAAATGGGTGTAACTTTGTTATTATTTATTCTTTCGAAATGAATCAAACATGTTGTAGAACTACCTGTCAAGTTTTTATTGTCATTTTCGAATTATGATATACAGGGTTTTAAAAAAGTTTTGCACCTAACTTACTTTTTTTGTAATGTAGCGTAATGTAACACCATAGTATTCAATTTTCAAATTCTAAGTTGAATCCTAAAAAATATTGATATAACACACTATATGTCTATTGTCAGCCGTTTTCGAAATATCTAATTTCGAAAAATATTTTCTACGTAAATTGAAATGCAGCTTTAGTAGAGCTGTTCTCATGTGTTACGCACATGCTTCGAATATTTTTAATGAGAAACAAAAGTGCAACAGCTGCACGTAGGGAATATATCAGGATCAGGCGTCTTACAGGACGAGCGGTTCCCTCGAAACGGAAGTTTTCAAAACTGAGTAAAAAGCTATAGTACGGCGGTTAGTCAGCGATATTGGGACCAACCTTGCATTTTTGAATAGAGCATTGAGATTTGGCACAGTAGTAGTGCATGCCCATACCTCACTTTTAAGAACTGGAACCAAGCTTGCAACCACGGGAGAGCGGCGGTATGGTGGGTTGCATATCTGCCGAAGGCAAATTTGAGAAAATCGTTAAACGAGCACACCCGACCGTTTCTATGGGTGAATATTACTCACAGACATTACGGAAGGTGTTCTGAAACGTAACTGGACCATGTGCCAGTCGCGTGGTAGCAGGTTGCCTACCCTCTAGGCGTAGAAATTAATAAAATCGATTTTGTAGTGCTAAGCTGAAGAATTGCAAGCTTGGGTTCCTAATAAAACTCCAAAAATTCTTGTTTCAGTAACCTTTTTAATGTCAACAGATACAACTGACAATGACTGACTTCTCGAATGCCGCTTTGACTTTTCGAACCTTGTTTGTTGTCGTTCTGAGGGCGGGTTGCGCCTTCTCGCATAACTCTCGCTTATCCTGAAATAAGGTCTATTTTCCATAGAATCAATTGTTATAAAAATGGTTTTAATTAAAAAGTTAGTTTAGTATAAGCGATAGACATTCAAGGAGGTGCAGCCCGCTCCCAATTTTTTACTATAAGGTAAGTACCCTTGTCTCCTAATTAAGATCACAAAAACCTTTACCAGCGACTGAGACTTATCACTGCAGACAGCAACAGATTACAACAATTAATCAAGACCTGGAGAAAGTTCAAATTTGGGGCGACAGCAATTTGGCCTAGTTCAATGCAGCAAAGACCTAAGCAGCCACGTTTACCAAGAGGGCCAATACGGCGCCGGCGGGCTCTGACATCATTATGACAGGATCGACCGTTCCTTCATTCTCGTCAATCAGATTGCTGAGTGTCTCGGTCACCAGCAATATGTCCTTGCATGACTACGTTGTTAACATCGCAAAATCAGCCTCCCAGAAGCTTGATGCGCTATTTCGCAACAAAAAACTGTATACACCACAGCAGTTGCTCTTGCTTTACAAAGAGCAAATAAGACCGTGCTTAGAATATTGCTCACACATCTGAGGTACCGCACCAAAGCACACCCTAGAGCTGCTTGATTCCATTCAGAAGCGAGCTGTACGTCTCATCGGCGACCCGGCGTTGACCCGTAATCTGGATAGTCTGGAACACCGCAGACATGTGGTCGAGATGTCCCTGTTATACAGACACTTTCACTGCAGATGTTGCCATGATTTGACCCGCCCCTGGCAACGCCTGTCAGACAGTCGCGACGGACGGCAGGAGCGCACCAGTTCGCCGTACAAGTGGAAATACCTAGAACATCACTTTACAATCTCTCCTTTGTCTGGCACACTGCATCACTGTGGAACTCACTTCCAAGACATTTGTTCCCCCCTAATTACCACCTACAACTATTTAAGAACCATGTCAATCAACATCTTCGCACACGCACCGCTCGTCGAGCGCCATAGAATCTCCCTTTAGTGTGAGCCACTGCCATAAAAAAATCGGTTATTTCTTCTTTGACAGATTTAGTATCATGAAAGATTTAAATCTCTTTGTTGAAATGCAACAGAATACAAAGCAGGGAGATGACCTCATCGATCCATCACTAGACAAGCCGGCAAAGATAGAAGCAGGAATCGCTACCCTGAGTAGGAATCTAAAAGCTTACCAGAAGCTAGGGAATATTCCTGGTAATGCCAACGCGGATGCGTCAGATGCGGGCCTTCGCATTGAGCATAATTTAAGAACCAATAACCCAAAATGTCACAAGCGCTGCTTCGTACCTTGCGATTCAACCAAGCTCGCTAGACCTTTGCAGATTGGTTGTCAAGAAAATATCGAACCATCCGTTAAGTTAGCTGTACACGGGGAAGTCTAGAAGAGGTGAAATCAGCTAATGACAAGATAGAATGAATTTTCTGTGGCAAGCACGGGCCAAGAGTCAATCCAACTAATAGACTGACTTTCACAGAAACTAGAAATGCGATAGAAGCCGCTGCAACAAAGAAACTAGATAGTAAAATTTTAATCGCACTCCCGGGTTGGCAGGGTAGGCTCGGCATATGGTACCACAACAACTGTCGGACAAAGTATGTGCGAGACTTAAAAACTAACTCAAGTCTAGGCAAGAAATCGGAGCAGTTAGCTAAAGTACGTGACGTCGCACGTGAACAAGTGATCAAGCAAAATAATACTGAAAAGGAATGCAGTGAAGATGCACCTGTATTTCTGTTGGCTGATCTTGCCAGCATCAGTCATGCCGACAAAATGCTTAAGGAAAGAGTGAATAACGGGTTTGTACTCTCCAGCGGCTTTAAGGAAATGCTGCTTAATTCTGAGGGCTTCATACGAGGAGCAGAACGCCAGACAAGCGATCTCCCCAATCCGAAATCAGCCATCACCGTCAGTGTGCGGCTGGAAAGCCGGCTAGGAAGGATGGAGGCTGTTCTATAGAACTAAACCTACAGCACAAGAGGCTTGTAAAGAAACGCCGGTGTCATGTAAATATAAAAATAAATGCGCTGGGAAATGCAACTGCGCTAAATCTAAAGTCCTTTGCTATGAGTTTTGTTGTTGTCCATGCTCTAAGTACCTTGATTAATACCAAAAAAAGTGCCAAAGTCTGATATTTATGACTCCAATTTGTGACGTAGGTAATAAATTTAGTATTATTACATTCCGCGATTACATCTAGTACAATGAATAATATTATCCATTAATAACGATGGAGTTAATGCTAAACGCTTTAAATGATGCTGTTAATCTGTCTGTTTGTAATAAATATGGCTTTTCTTAATCTTTTAGTTTTCTATCCACCTTACAACCGATGCAACCTAAAGTTAACTATTTTGATATTATTATATTTATGAGCATACCAATTTAAGAACGTGTATGGGTCATTGATTTGTATAGGAGTGGATAAGCAATAAATAGACCAAACATGGCAAATTTACGACCGCGAAATGTAAACAAAGATATTTCTATTTGGACTTGCGCATTAGAAAATTAGTAGGAGCTAGCTGTTGCACCGTGAAGGTAAATAGGCAGGCCCGGACTTCGAAAGTGATTATTTCACCAAATATTCGGTAGAGGAGTCTTGCCGATTGTAAAATAGGCCCCAGTTAGCGTAGTGAAACAAACAATAAGGTATAAATAAGTAATACTTATAATAATTAGACTTACTTGAAATAGGAAATCCCGGGTATTTTGCCTCTACTACTACAAAACACAACCATACACTTTCAGGATTCTATTTTGGTAGCATCGCCGATTGTTTATCTGCGTATCGTTCAATGTAAACGAAAATCAAAATAGGTTACGTACAAACCACAAACGTGAACCACTAAACTAAAACTAATTAAGCAACTACAGACACTAGGTCCAAAGAAAGTAAAAAAAAGTAAAAACTCGAATTATTAACTCAAAACCCCGCGCCGTCAAAACGAAAACACGTCAAAGACAAAAGCCAAGTTCGACCCTGTCCGACGCCTGCTGAGACGGCAAGTGTTTTAGTGCGCATGACAAAACGGTATCTTCTTTGTTTACGTTTTTCCATTTTACATCGATTTTGTCATGCGCAGAAACCTGTTTTTTCGCCCATAGGTTGCCACTTTTGAATAGTGCGACAGGCGGCTATTGCTTATCCACTCCTATACAAATCAATGGTATGGGTCCATTGGGACCTGATTTATTTATATTTTGTTTGTGGAAATGGAGTCACTCACCAAAATCCCTAGCTTAACGCTACAAAATCGATTGCATTAGTTTCTGCACCTGAGGGTAGGCAATCTGCTACCGACTGGTACCTACTCCAGTTACGTTCCAAAACATCTTTTGTAGTATTTTTGAGTGGTACTCACCCATAGAATTGGTCAGGTGTGCTCGTTTAGCGATTTTCTCAAAATTGTCCCTGGCAGGTATTCAACCCGCCATACCGCTGCTCTGCCGTGGTTGCAAACTTGGTTCCACTTCTTAAAAGTGAGGTATGGGTATTATACTAGCACTGTGCCACATCTCAATGCTCTACTCAAAAATGCAAGGTGGTTTGACTAACCGCGGTACTACTAGCTGAAGAAGGACATATATTAAATTTTAAAAATATGGTCGAAATTCTCGGGTAATAAATGAAGACAATGAACTTAATGTATTAGGATATTGTGGAGCAAATCCGACAACCTCTATCAGTGCTTGAAAAAACTGGCATCAGTTTTGGATCCATAAATACAATTCTGAAGGAAGACAAGACATATAAGGCAAATAAATATCGCAATGTCCAGAAACCAACTGACGACCATCGCTGAAGGCGACGAGGGTTGGGAAATGTTTCTTAATTAGTACCATGAGGATCACATTCATTTAAAGAACATTTAGTAAACCGATGAAAGTTCTTTTTTTGACAAGGAAGAGATGTAATAGACAGAATACTCATTGCTGGTCTATAGAAAACCCCTATGTTATACATGAAATAAAAAGTCAAGGGCATGAAACCGTTAAATATATGGTGTGTGGAAATTGATACATATATTCTAGGCCCTATATTTATAAACAAAATGTTAACTGGAGGTACCTGCCTTGTGCCTCGACAGCATGAAATATCTGATGTCATTGAAGACCTACCATTAAATGTGGCAAACGGAATTATTTGGCAACAAGACAAGGCACCCCCACACTGTGTAGGAAGAGTAGATAAGAGATTACCTCAACGACGAATATCAGGAACAGCCCACATATCACCATTATGGACTACTTCTTTTCGCGTCACATAAAACAGAAAATTCAAACCACACAATAAAAGTTATGAGAAATGTCTGCAAATAAATATCGGCCAAATTGAGCAATTGTTATAGTTATTACAATAATCCTTGTTTTTTGTTAACACTTTCATTTTTAGAATTAATAAATATTGTTGCGATTTCTTTCTAATTCTTTTTGTCGTTAAAAAGTTGCGTAACGCCTGAAAACAGCTCTACTAGAGCTGCATTTCAATTTACGCGGGAAATATATAGTGTGATATCAATATTTTTTAAGATTTTGCCTAGAATCTGGAAATACAATAATTCACAAGGTGTTCCGTTACAAAAGAAGTAAGTTAGGTGTATTTTTTTTTAAACTCTCACAACATGTGTTTTGGTTCATTTCGAAAAAAAAAATAACAAAATTACACAAATTTAAAATAATGGACAAGCTAATTTGATGGTACTGTACAGGACGTTTAATTAAAATTGTTATATTATTCTATAACTATATATTTTCTGTTTTTTTTTCCTGACGCGTTATTGTTGTAGATACTACAGGTCTGTCGTGAGGTCAAGAAGTGATTTTAAATTAGTTTCTAAAGCTATTGGGCATAACTTACCTAGATCAAAGTCCGATGTATTTCTGGATGGAAATAAAGGAAAGCAAGTCATTAAATCCATATTTCTGGAAGAGACCCATCCTTTTGTAAAGAGCAGAAACGTTAAACTAAAGCCGAGGCGAGAATCCGCTTTTAAGAATGTGTTAAAGGAAAAAGAATTTTTAATGACTTGTTGTAAGCAGTGCCAAACTGCCGGTGTCATTGAAAATGAAGTTTTAAACGAAGAAAAAACTAAAATCATTGAAGTCAAGCAAAAACAGTTTCGAGATATTTACAAAACAATTGATGCTCTTGAGGAGAACATTCAGAGCTCAAGGCATGCTCCACCAAAAACTGTAGATGCTGCTGTGAGTTCCATGGCCTTAGGTTTAGGCGATGCAAGCAACAAAAAACCTCAATTAGAAAAATTATATTCAATGATAGCTACGCTGGAAAATAGAGTGATACAAGCTTCCAAAGATGAACAAGTTAAAAAAGTCGACGTGGCTATTGGATCCCCAGTGCGATCTCGTCGAGGTGAAAGAACTAAGAGGAGTGTATCAGTAAGACAGATTCACGATATGGCTGTAGGTAAGTCAAAATTCAGTACTTTATTTTATTGAGCTTTTGATGATATAGAGACTTTCACCAATATAGCGATACGTTTACTAGACTTCGAAATGGTTGGCAGCCCTATTAAATTTGCTTCTTCCTTGAAGAGTACCAATCCAGTTTTATCTGGGTAAAGACTCTATCTTCTGATACTAGGCCTTGTTCAATTAATCCACCTACATCGTTAGTAATGATGCCCAAATACTGGACATACGCTTATTAATACCAAACTGATGCCTTTTCAATAGCTCTAATGGACCCTCTTGCTCTAAAGACTGTCGGATAGGCAATAAAACTCTTCCGATGATGAAACTAATCCAAACCTGTGCCGAGTACTATTGATGATATTTTCTAGGAATAATGCTAGGGCAGATTCTTCCCGGTCTAGGAAGATTATATTCGGTACAATACCATTTCAATACTAGCACTGACGCTAAGGTGAACCGTTTCCATCAATGTTACCTCATGATAATCATATAAGATATAAAGGAGTAGAAGCTCACACACTTTTTTCTTTATATATTATCCTCTTTTTTAAAATATGCTACAAGGACTCATTGGGTGGCACAGTTTCGCCTTAGTAGTATTGTATACCATACCAAATTTGGGATTAAGGCAAGGCTCTTGGCAGGTGAAGATAAAGAAGTTCTTTTTTAGATGTCGGAAAGAGGAGAATACCTGTTCCAAAAACTTGAACAGACTGACTTATGCCTTTATGTAACGGTGTAGCACATTGTTTGTTCTATATAAGCTAGGTATGTGCTTGGAAATGCGCAATACCCAATCTCTCGAGCAGGAATGGAACTATGTTCGTTTTGTCCGATTTAGTAGACCTCCAAGCCTTCTTTCTTTAAAGAATTCACGGCGTGATTCTGGGAGGCTTCTAGTCTGGTTTGGGAATTAGATGTAGACACCTCCTATTTTGTAAGCCGCTATCGTAGTGATTTTCTGCCCCCGCCAAACATATACCGGACTGGAGCTCTGATGTGAAGAACGTGCGTGGAACTCAACTTCTTTGTAGAGTGTTTAAAATCTTCACTTTCTCTCATTAAGGTATAATTTTAAAAGGTTTTTGGTAGGTCGAAATTTAATTCTAGATAAAATAATGTCTAGTAAATAGGTGTTTACTCTTAAAGAATTATATTTTTAACAGTTAAAAAACCCATGTCTATATCCTGTTTAAGTACAAAATGTGTATGAGAAAGTGGACAAATTGCCACCCTGTTTCCTTTAGTGGTATGAGAAAAACGTACCCAGAGTTCAAAATTATATCTAATACAAAATATTTAAAATTTACCTAGGATTTGCCATTTTGCATAATGCTCAGCTGGATTTTTACGGATCATCTTACATAGCATATAAATATTTTAAAAATTGCTTTAGGTGATAGTGAAATAACTATGTTGCGAAATCCAAAAACACCAAGAAGCAAACATGAAACGTCTCGAAGTGTAGAGAAGCATCGTAAGTCAACTGCTGTTTCACCGATTAGAATAACAGAAGAAGCGGTCACACAGGTAAAGGCATATCTTAACCATCATATTAACTTAAATTATACTCGCTATATTAATTTTCGCTTGCTATTCCTACAGGTGTCACCCAAAGACTCTACCAAGAAAGCTATTACGTCGAAAACATCAAAGAACAAACAATTTGTGGCGAAATTACCAGGCTCAAAAAGATTTAAATGCACTCCCGAAAGTAGTCCCCTCAGAACATCCACTCCTAAAGTACTCGAAGCCAAGAAGGAACAAATAGCTGCAAGTAGCCCAAAACCTCAAAGTGTAACTACCAAAGATACTCATCCGAAGTCACCCGCTAGACCCAGACTGTGTTCCAAAGAGCATGATCAAAGGATTGTTAAAGAAGTTGATAAACCACCGAAACCTAAACAATGCATTAGAATATTTAGGAGTGAGATGGAAGATGCCAGTTTGAAAAAGCAGGGGTCTGACGATCAAAGCAGCCTGAAGGTATCTAATCGGTCAGAGTCGGGTGCTCCAAAAAGTGGACAGATTGCTCGAAGACATCAACAATCATGCTCTATTGCGTGTCAGCCAGAAAAGTCGAAGCCAGTAATTACCATAGCTACAGAAGAAAATACCGTCTCTAATTCTATCAATCACGATGTTAAAGAAGACGAGGTGCAGACAACACCTGCTTCCAAGACACCGCGTGATGACGTGCATGCATCATGTTTCCACCATTATCCACCTAAATCTCGAACAGCAGTAACTGGGCAAACAATCCCCATATCAACTAACAACAAACCGCTAGTTATCAATGCAGTTACTCATAAATGTCAGCCATCTGTTCAAGCTAATGTAGTAGATGTAGAAAGCACTACTTCCTCATCCGTTAGTGATGTACCTCAAGCAGTAAGGAGAAGTAAATCCTTGGTTGAACTTAGATCACATAAAGACGATCTCAGTAGATCCAAATCTGAAATCTGTTGTCTTCAAAAAGTCCTAATTGGCGTTAATCGTGATCTTTTAAACACTAAAGAAGGAAGTATGGCTAGTAATAATATGGAAAAATTCACTAATAGTCCGAATATAAGATGCGCTGGATCCAAGTCCCACGGGACCTCTTTAGATCAATACATTGAAAACAAGTTTACGAGTAGACTTTTCCTAACAAAAGACTACAAGGGTGCGGCAATCAGTGCCTATGAGAAACGCAAACTTTATGATCAAACGATACGCCAAAAAATGAAGAAAAAATATAAGTTTTCGAGGATGGATGTGGAACCGCAAATATTCGAAGTTCGCTTTTTATCTATGGTGAACCAAGAAAATAACCTTCACAAAGAAAATGATCACCGTGTGTTTACGTCACTTGAAAAACCTATAATAAACCTTAATATAGGAAAGGTACTGGAAGAAAACAGAACTTCTAAGAAAAGATATTGCTCTAAATCCGACAATAATGATGATGTTACTAAAAAGGCAGATGTTTCTCTGGAATCGAAAAACAGAATTAGAATAGACGATACAGATTCATTGAAAGCAAAGGAACGCAACCTTATTTTCGACAATATAAGCCATAATTTAGAGGCTATTGAGGAATTTAATGATTCCCAAAAGATCAGTGCAGTCCTCAACCAAGTTGAAAATAATGCAAATGTGGGCTTAGATAAAATTGGTTTTATAGTCAACAAAGCATGCACTGTTCAACAAAACGAAGTTACTGAAATATATCCTAAATCTGATCGGGATATCCATCAAGAAAAGTTGATACATTTCTGTAAAAAGTTCCTGGACATAAACAAAATTTTTGATGAAGAGTTATTAAAAAATTCTAGCTGCACCTGCAGTAAATTTTCAGAAAACTGTTCTGGTTGTCGAAATTTTGTTACAGTAATGGACACACTATATTGTTCTTTGGCTAAATATCGTGGTTCGAAAGACAATTTAGGATCCTGTGGTAGCAATTCTATCGATCTAGAGAACTTGGAAGCTTGCTTAGGAAAAATTCCTGAGATATCTGATGAAACTGTTGCATCTAAAGCAGAATATGAATTGGATTTCATATTACCTAAAAGAAGTCAAGTAAAGTCGCCAAAAAAACAGCCCAAGGTAGAGGAAATTTATTCTGCATCCTATAACAAAATTTCAAGCGATTCTACGCACTCTACAGCACCGTCTGGACTTAATTTGAATAATATCGTCGAATGTCCTAGTCTCGAGTTCGTAGAAGAAACAGAATCTCCAACCTTATCTCAACCAATGAGTTGTCCAATCTTGGCGACGAATTCTTCTTCCTTTGAATATCTGTACGAAGAAAGTTCTTCTTCGGATAATGAAATGGTCACGCGTGATATCATATTTGCCAACTTGACAAAGCCATTTGATCAAACTTTCAATTTTAGTACTAGTCAGTACAATGTTGAGGCACCTTTTTTTCAAACAAATAACAACGATAGTGCTGCTGCATCAATAGAAAGTGGATATGCCAGTATAAAATCCAGAAGCTATTGCGCAAATTCCTTGACCAATTTTTTTAAAAAGCCTAATATAGCTGCTCTGTTTAAACCTCCTGTTTCGACTAAGAAGAAAATCAGTTCAAAAATAACGGGGAAACAGAATGGAGAGGGAAGTTATAATAAGCATACTATTTACAAAGAGTTGTCGAGAAGTTGTCAGCTTTATGCCAAAAAAGTCAAACAAAGCAGTGAAATGAAGTTAGAAGGGAATGGCGATGAGTATCAGGAGTTTTCCTTAAAATTCTTATTAGGAAATAATGGTGCTGTTATGCTGGAGAGCAAAGCCTTGAGTGTGCGTTCCATAGAAAGTAACTTAGAAAGCTCAAATAAAGATATCGAATATGGCGAAAAAGAAATTTTAGTTGATTCTGGCAGCATAGATGAAGAACGCTACGAAAAATCTTGCGCAGGTAATTTCTATACGTGAGATATTTGAATAATATGATTTCCTAGCATGAATAACCTTATAGAGCCCACAGCTAAAGTTACCTGCCACCGATCCACATTTGATCAACAAAAGTTGAGTAATTAGATTTGAATGTTACGTAACAACTGGGATACTATTTTTTATCAATTCGTTATCAACGTTTAAATAATAAAAATAAATAGAACACGAGTTCAAAATCAGTTTATTCAAGTAAAATGAATCAGGGCACAAGGCTACACTAAAAAGCACCAGATTTTAGAACTGCAACAAAACATCAGTTTAAAATATAATCCTAAAATGTTCGCCCAAAGTGTAAATCGTTTTACTAAGAATCATTGTTGGAACTTTTGTTTTAATATTATTTAGAACTCACAGTTCTCTTATTGTCAGAGGAAAAACTTAAAAATATATTTCCCAATAGCCGGGTCTTACCTGACACTTTTTCAGTTTCTAAATTAATCTTATTTCTAGTATCTATGTTCATTATCATTAATAGTTTGTGTTCTAAATATTTTCATATTGCCTTTAAAATATATGAAACACTGTAAAACAGACATTGATGGTACTGTAAGGATAAGCAGCCCTCAACTTTCTCAGAGATACAGAATTACTAAGCTTACGCCATAAATACATCGTGCTACATAGTTTCAATATGAGAGGCGCACTTCCGTTTCTGATCTAATTGTATATACTTCTAGGAACTTCATAACTTAGGTCTTAGGCTGTTCCCCGTTCAGAATTCCTATTTGTAACACCTTTATTTGTTTTCCTGTCATTAATAATAGTCTATTTGTGGTTAACCAATTCTCTGCTTTTCTTGCTCGACCACGAATCCCAATAGATACATGAAGTGTCGTCAGCATAAAACGACATAGTTTGACAGAAGTAATTGATGGTAACTCATTAATATAAATTAGAAAAAGTGTCGGTCCCCGGACAGAGCTCTAGAGTACTTCTACTGTAATTCACCTTTCAGCTGACTCCACGCTGGGTACACTGACTAAAATCTGTACATCAGCTTTGATTTTAAAAGATTTCTTTTTTTATGGCAGTGGCACACACACTAAAGGGGGATCCTAGGGCGCTCGACGGTGTATGTGCGAAGATATTGATTGACACGGTTCTTGAATAGTTGAAGGTGGTAATTAGGGGGAAACAGATGCCCTAGGAGTGAGTTCCACAGTGATGCAGTGCGCCAGACAAAGGAGTTCATGTAAAGTGATGTTCTAGGTGTTTCCAGTTGTACGACGAACTGGTGCGCTCTTACCGTCTATCTGACAGGCGTTGCCAGGTATCAGGAAACATGTCTGCGGTGTTCCAGACTATTCAGATTCCGGGTCAACTCCGGGTCGCATATAGCTTTATATATAATTTATCATGATTCTTGGAGCCTTCACTTTTCGTACATAGCCCCAGAAAATGAAGTTGATCTCTCATTTATCATAAGAAGTTATACTGTTTGATCGATCAGTGCTCGTCCTTTATCAGGAAACACAGACAATAGTGCATCGTCAAGAGACCGGGCAAATATAAGGAAATTCTCTTAGTTAAATTGTTACAAAAGACCAAGACTGATTTGTTAATATGTATGGTGATAAATTTTTGTTTTTCCCAAAATATGTCTCTTCAGGTTTTGAACCTGCCTTTCTATGGTCAAAGAACATCTTCAACCAAACAAATCCAGATCATTACTGCCAAAGTGTGTTTCGTTGTTAGTTTTAAAATTGTTTGTTTTAAGTTTAAGCAGCCAAGAGAGGGTTATTCAATCTTCCTGGGTCAGGATTACAATTCATTAAAATAAACATTAAAATCTCTAGCCACTAAGATAGATTTATTGCTTTTGAAAATGTTTAGTATATCCTCCATTGACTCCAAAAATGTATTAAAATGATTCAAAGGAGTCATAAATTAAAATCACTCAGATGATTGATGTAGGAATTCCTCATTAAAAAGCCATTTTTAATCTACAAATAACCCTTAAGCTAAAAAAATACGCTTTGTGAATCTTGGGATGTCAAGAGAACAGAAACGTCTTTGTTATCACCCAAATGATCAGTCTTAGATGTACACGTTGTAGAAGAGTGATCCCTTATTTTAAATTTAATAGATAAATTATTCTGCAGCTTAGGAATTTTGCTAAGACTGAAAAGGGCGTTCGAACTAATTATCACAATTATTATATGAAAACTAAGTAACGAGTTGATATTAAAAGATACTAATTTAGTTAATATGTATCATTACAAAATTTAATTTCTCTCCCTTTTAATAATATAGATTGGGAGGTATCGTGGGCGGTAGACTGGAAGAGTATATTATATTACAGTATGTTGTGGCCAGCAGAACTTTTCTTATAAATGTGATTTCTAGAGAACTTAACGATTATTTAATTTTTCAAAATTTTAGCTCCAAGCTGTGGGGATATTTCCAATGCAAGTAAAACGTCATATTCTGAAAATGGTTGTAGGTTGATTTTGAGCAATGAATGTTTAAATATTGAAAGTATCACATATTTGGGCCCAGAAATTTTCATAGATGATGATAAATCTATCGACGCCCAACACCCTTCAAATCCAAATTTCTTTAATAAAAGCTATGAAAACTATGGAAAAGAATCGCATTTTTCTTTGGACTTTTCGTTAGATTCAAATAATCCCTTTGCTACTAATAATGATTCTACGGCTCAAAAGTTTTTCACATCACTGATAAAAATTTACGAGAAAGAAATGGACATATGTAACAAGCTTTATAAAGATAGATTATTCGAAAATGCCCTATTATCCGCTGCCAAAGAACGGGTAAATGAAGGCAAGAAAAATAAAAAGGGAATATTGTACAGATTTTTCAAGATACCAAAAAGTCACAAGAGCATTGAGAAGACCGAACATGTGAATCAGGCAAGTTCTAGAGTTTTATGAATTTATAATTGAATGTCATGGGTTCTACTTGTATATTCTATTCGAATATTGATTTTGGATTTTTATTCAAATAAAAAACAATTGTAAATTTTATATTGCTCTTCCGTCATAATCTGTTCAAAAGTGCTTCTGATGATTTAAATTAGATAACAAGGTGAAATGCTTTCATCGGAGAGTTTACGGGTTCCGTTATAAAACCATTCAAGATTTTAAATTTTTTTGATAAATTTACGGCTTGAAATGATTTAGTTTTTTACCTCCTTTGGCTTTAGGTATTTCCCAATTTCGTTCCTTAGCATAGCTGCTATTGACCAGTGAGTTCTACTAGTCTTTTTCCCCCTACGTCATTCCACCTGAAGATACAAAATCACCATCAGACAGTTTATCTGCATCTACATCAAAGTTCTCAAGTGAAATAATAAAGGGTATTGTCAGCTAGAAAGTTCCTCGAGTACTTTATCTAGTCCTTCAAAATACATATTTTACAGTGCTTTTAAAAATGTTTGCACATGTATAACGTACATTTTCAGAGGAATTATCTGCATGCATTCACAAACCTATATTTGGATATATATTGGTATATCACCAGATTACATGAAAAGGTGTGAACACCATGATGGATGCTCCCAATTTGTTGAGCCTATTAAACTTTAATGCCTGTCAAATTCCTATAGAAGTTGAAACTTATTTAGATGTGCATTTCACCGCATTAACTATCAGTAGAAGGCACCCATTTTTTTGAATATAATGAATTTAATAACAGACTAGATTTCGATATCTCGCCGATATACATAATCCTGAATACAAGCTCTCAGATTATTCGTCAATTTGTAAAGCTCAGTCTTTAGAAGTTTAATTTCGTCGGATAGTTCCTTAGGCAAGGTTTCACAATCATTGATGGCCATTAAGTTCTGGTTAATATCTATAGCTATAATTAAATACTAATCAACTATATAATAGGAATCCTAGTAACTGACGCCTACCAAATGGTTATCGCAGATTTTGAAACCTAGTCTAATTAATTGGTTGGCCAGTATTATCTATCATGAAATTGATCTAAGTATTTTCAAGATACATCGTTTATATATACATATTCTTTTTAAAAAGTTCAATATTCAACAGGCATTAAATTGACAAGTTTTGCTTTGAGTGTTGCACCGATTTTTTTTTCTGCTAATACTGTGCCTGTGACGTGAACTATAACTAGAACAATAACCTAACCAGTACCTAGTATTAAACATAGTTAACACTCGTCTGTTCAGCAATTAACAGCTTAACATATTAGTTATGTTTCCTATACTATTTATTACAGATCAACTTACATAATAAAACTTCAGCACGTTTGCAAGCTTTAGCATCAAATGCTAGGAAATGTTTCACCATGCTGGCAGAAGCTGTTAAAATTAATGAAAATATTGATAATGAAATAAAAATTTGTGGACTTCTAAGATTATTGGAACGAATCGAGAAAGGAGACTTTCAGATGATGGAGGTAGGTAGTTTGTTCTGTTTCATAAAAGATCCTGAACACTTAAATCGTTCGGATCAATTGACCTTTTGAAGTAGGTTCTCCTTAGAAAATTTCATTACTATCAACCAAAGAGAAGTCCAGTACGGGATAATTATCAGCCATTTTTGGACTTTACTTAGGGTTGCCGCAACTAAGTTTCAGCTCTTTACCTTCTGTGTAGAACAAACGACTTTTTTGTGTCCCGGTGTGATTGGTGCTATTAATTGATTTAAATGTACTGATTAAATATTGTAATCGACATGATGATATACTTATTTGCCAGTTGAATTTGAGTTAAAAATGTATTCACCTTTTTTGCTATTGAATAATTTGTCAGTCACCATCCTGGGTCATACCCACTTTCATGGAGATGTGTTTAAATATCGATTAACTTTCAAAATAAGCCAGACATATAAGAATCATCGTATATCATCATATATTAATAATTCTTCAATTAATTCCCGTTGAAATCCTGCATATATTTCGACAATATCCTTTTTCTTTAGTGTCCTTCGGATAGGGTGTAAAGGGTCACACAGTGCTTGTCTTAAATCAAATAAATATGTAGTATTGAGTTTGAGGAGCTTGAATTCCAATGAGGAAGTATCATCAATTTTTTTTATTGCTGATTTCGATAGCCCATGAAAAATAAGTGAACACATGTTTTTCCTTGTTTTCATAAGTCGAAAATGAGACAGATACAACGCCTTGAAATGTGCTTATGACGTCACAATACACATGAATTGTTACGTCACACCATACATAGTATATCTATATATACAAAACTAAAAACTGGCATAGCTCTCGTAATAATCATCTTTAGTGGAAATAAAAAATACGTATCGATTTTTTTTCACTGTTCTATATTTTGCAATAAAAAATAATCAGTTTAATTTCTAAGGAAACTTCCTAATTTTGTTCCTAGAACAAGCTTGTCAGTAACATTAAGTTAACCTAAACTCTTTTTACTAAAATAGCCTCATAGTTTTTGATTTTTATAAAATACGTCCTTGTATGAGTAAAGTGAATTCGAATTTCAATGCATTCAATAGCCTTTTCTTGTTTGTTAAGTTTCTAGATGGTTTATCGTTGCTCTCGTTTGCTTGCGTAAGCTCTTGAAAGCGTTTTCAATGTTCATTTCGTAATTCAAACTTTTCCCCATTTAGTTTTCTTGAGTTTTTTTACTTCCTTAGAAGAAACGGGGTTGACTAGAGCTTTTAAACTTGAAAAGGGTTGAAATCAACCACGAAAACCATGAAAACAAACCCGCGATAATAATAGTGGCTTTAGTGGATTATATCACCATAAAATGCCATATTATTCTGATATTAATTGATTTTGTATAATGTAGCCAGTTTGTTCCTGAGTGAAATTTCAGGAATCGAATCAATTAACATCTTGATTTGACGTTTTGTCCTAGAAACCGCATTTTGGCGAAATCCTATAGGTCGAGTAATCTGTGTTCCGAACCATGATTTTATCGATCTCAGATTTATAAATATTCGTTTTACGGACTGCTTCTTGTTGAGTGATATTAAAGGTTACAGATACTATATAGAGCATACCTACCGGCGCGGCGTCACAGTGCAGCGTAGTGGAATGGAAAAATAGGAAAATAACATGAGTGGTTTAGATATGGAATGTCATAGCTCGTGGGAACAGGTTGTCCAGAAAACTTGAACCTAATTTTTAGTAGCTCTGTCGAATGTGCCTGCCGCAAGTTGGGCGGGGCCTTGACACATAATTAGCTATACACGAGCTAATTGGGAAGCACGTTTTAGTGAAATAATAGACAAATAATGAAGTACCTGTTCTCTTTGTGGCCAGGGCATTTATTCAAGTTTAAGTTTAGGACTTTTACTGATCTTGGGTGGTTGTTTCAAATATTGACAATAAAGTATTCGTTAGGTGTGTCATGGAGATCGGCTAGTATAAACTTTGGAAAGAAACTTCCTGTGGAGTTTGGGCGTAGCTTTCTTTCTGTCCTCTTCATCGGTTGAAATGAACAAGACCCTTGTGACTGGCAGTGTTGGAGTCGCGGTGGTATAGTTTTGTAAAATACCATTCTACTCTACCCTCTTTTGAGTCTTAGGCGGTATATGTTGTTGTTTTAAAAGTTTGATGCCTGGACTCGGTTCCATAACTGGGATTTACCACTGTATTACCCAGTGGCTCCAGGAATTTCTGGTCGGTAGCAAAGGCAGTAAGTAACAACTTTACAAAAACGTCTCTCCCACCTTTGACGGACGAACGTGGCATCACGGCGACTACAGCCAAGGAAAAAGCAAACATGCTCGCCAAAATGTTTTCATCGCACTCTACCTTAGACGTGCCCCAAAGCAAGACTCTCCCCACTATACCGAACATCAACACCACCATGGCAGAAGTCAAGTTTTCTCATCGTGATATTCGCAAAATCCTTAAAGAACTAGATACGCAAAAGGCATCAGGACCGGACGGAATACCTGCCATCGTGCTAAAGAACTGCGCCAACGAACTAACACGTGTTTTTTCCAGGCTTTTTTCTCTTTCTTACAGAAAAGGGATTTACCCATCCTCTTGGAAAGTCGCTCGAGTGCAACCTGTTCCAAAAAAAGGCAAGAAAACCACGCCCTCAAACTATCGCCCGATTGCCTTGCTTCCAATAATCTCCAAAGTCATGGAACGTGTAGTCAACCAGCAACTACTCAAGTACCTCGAGAGCAACAGAATAATCAGCGATAATCAATACGGCTTTCGCAAAGAGAGATCGACAGGAGATATATTGGCCTATGTCACTCATATATGGAGTAGGGCAACTGA
The DNA here is from genome assembly GCA_016904865.1 of Pissodes strobi. Lineage (NCBI taxonomy): Eukaryota > Metazoa > Arthropoda > Insecta > Coleoptera > Curculionidae > Pissodes > Pissodes strobi. Next base: position 80,431 of record MU186771.1, on the reverse strand, counting down.
AAACTACGGAGAGTCTCGAGCGATTGCGTTGGATATTTCAAAGGCATTCGACAGAGTTTGGCATGACGGACTGCTCAACAAACTGCCGTCCTTGGGACTACCCGCCTCTCTCTGCAGCTGGCTGGCCAGTTTCCTTAAGAACCGATCCCTACATGTTGCAGTCGATGGACACATCTCGGACACATTCACCATCAACGCGGGCGTGCATCAGGGCGCAATACTTTCACCAACTCTGTTCCTCATCTATATTAATGACCTGCTGA